>JAPJBO010000504.1:0-165247 GCA_030068145.1 Diplonema papillatum | reverse complement strand
GCTTGGGCGAGGTCACCGGGGGGTTAGGGAGGGTGGGAAAACTTGACTGTTTCTTTGAACCAACCACACCCTGAAGGCTGTGTAGAGTTCTCTAATCGACTTTCGTGGTGCATCAACTCCCTCAGTGAAACTGTGAGAGTTTCTGCTCTTCGTATTGTCTGACGAGAACTGCCTAGAAGAAAGGGAGAAGTAAGAACACGTCTTTGTAACTGATATCACTAGCGCAAGGGAATGTTGAGTGACTGCCTTAACCCGGGGAAACGAGCTTGGGCGAGGTCACCTTCCATCCACCACAACGCCAGTGAGAAACTGCCTCACCGCAAGTACAATTGAATCGAGCGCATCAGCGCCAATCATGGTCAGCGGTACGCGTGATGGCAAGTCCGCAGGGTTGCCTTCACTCCTGACCCATCGCACGGAAAGAGCACAGTTTAAGGAACGCACGCGTTCCAATCCTCTGACTACCGCGTTGTTCAACACGGCACTCTTCAAACAGGCACCCTTTCGGGCAACCCCTTTCACCGTGGTATTATCAACTACGACATCCACTCTTCCCCCTTTGATTGAGACTGGAAGAGCAAGGATAACCAGGTTAAATGCAATGGCCTCCAGCTCGTTGATATGCAGCGAGCTCTCCGCAGCATTCCACGACCCTCCTAAGACGGTCACTTCCATCGTCCGCGAATCCACAAGGACACCGCCCCAGCCTTTCTTGCTCGCGTCCACGAAGGCCGTGATGCGCGGGGACTGTTGCAGAACGGGGATGGCCCTCGGCTTTAACACCGAGTCAATCCACTCTTGAAGGGACAATCGCACACAGGGAGACACCTCCACCGTATCAGAGGGGAGTCGTGCACCCCGGTTCAACGAATTCGTAACGCGCCGAAAGAATTTAAGCGCAAACCAAAAAGAGCCTGGAAAGATTCCAGCGACTGCAGAGGCATGCAGCAAACGACCACCAAGAGTTTCGAGCTCGGAGGCCCGCATTGTTGGCGACGACTTCAGCGTGTAACGCGCTTCCATAAGCTTCCGGCGTAGCTTCCGCGAGACTGCAACACGGTGAGCAACATGGTCCCAATCGACCCCGATGAACTCATACCGCGTGGCCGCCGTCTGCGAGTCGGAGGGCTTCCACGTCAGATCGCAATCAGCGGCGGTCTGGTCCAGCCTTCGGGTCGCGAGCTGCACCGCCGACCTTTTCCCGGCATATCGGATGTTGTCGACCCATATATCGACGGTGACATCCCGCTCGGCAAACTGCGGTAGCACGTAATCCGCGTGCCCGCCCGCCACGGCTGCCAGCGTGTGCATTATCTCAGGTGCACACGAATGTCCCATGGGAAGCCGCAGAAGTTCCCACCAACCGCCACCGGAATCAGCGAAGCGGAAGAGGTGACGCGACTCCGGTGGAATCTCGATCGCGTAAAAGCCGGTCTTGAAATCGCGGGTCGAACCACACTCTTCACGGCTTGCCCCCAGATACGCCGAAACGTGTCCGAGAGGCACATGCGCCTCGTACCCCCGCTCGTGAGCGGCCCGGTTGCCGTCCACTGTCCACAATATGAAGCGCTGTCGCAGCGCCCCGTCCTTCTCTTCCAAGACGGTAAAAGGAACCGAAGCGAACGGGCCGGGACCGGTCGAACTGCGGGCAATCCCGTTGTCGGCAAGCAAAGACGCATGTTCAGGACGAAGGGTTGAGGGTGAACCGATTACCGTCTCGGTTTCAACACGAGGGAAGAACGTTGTTTGCCACGTATCGTCAAAGCGGCGGAGAGCCGCTTCGTTCATCCGCGCGCGCAGCTTGTCGACCGACATCGGCTTGATCGGCGCGACGTGCAACGGCGAGGCACGCTCCTCCTTGCTACGCGGCAGACGCGTCGAACCGCCTCGTCGGGTGACGGAGTGGAAATGACCACTGCGGAGGTATCCCGTCACAAGTGCCTCGTCACCTTGCCGGTCTCGAGTGCCCTGGCAAGGTCCACGTCGCCCCCGGCGTACCGGAGTGTGGTCCTCGAAAGCGTCCCGGGACCTCCCTCCTCCTCGTGCTTCGTCAGCCGATCGACGAGGTGCGGCGACAGCTTGCCGCTGGTCAGCAACGGCAAGAGGTGCTTCACTGCGCCGCGTTTGATCGAGTGCGCGGTGTACCCCTGCATCTGCACCGACTGACCCCACAGAGAGTCCAACGCCGACGTCGTCAGCCTTGTCAGGGGTGCGAAGGGTGCGCACTTCCTGAACAACATGGCGATCTCCGTCGTCAACGGCCCCTGGATCACCGCGAACCGCGACGCCTTGAAAGGATCGTGCGTCCGCCCCTTCGGCGTCTGGAACCAGTCCACGATCACCTCCTTCTGCGTCACCAAGAGGAACTGGGCGGACGAAAGATCCGCCACCTCCGCCCAACGGGATGCCGTCTTCCACGCGACGAGGAGGGCAAGATGAACGGACGGCTGCTGCAGCCTGGCGTGAGACACGAGCTTCTGCTTCTCGAGCGGCGTCGCTTGGCTGTCCGGGATAGCCGCACCGCCACCGCGCAGGGCCTTGGCCAAAACTCTCAGGGGGTGATTCTCGAACCCCATCGCCCCAAACGAGGCCGAGAGGGCCTTGGTGTAGGCCAGCTGTCCCTGGGGCCGAATACCGGTCGCCGCCACAAAAAGACACGCCGAGTCCGCAGTCATGCCCAGCCCGCGTGCCGATGTCCATGCAAGCATCCGCCGCCACAAGTTCCGGCGCTCTTGCGTTGTCGATCGAGCCCACATATCCGCCACAGCCGACGACATCCTCATGCGTGCCATTTCCAAAGAAACCGCATTCTCCTTGGTTTGACCTGTACGGGTCGTACCGCCAGACGTGATGAGGCGGTACACTGCCCGGCCTATCTCCGACGAAGGGATCAGTTCGGTTCTCGGCGCGCCGGAAGTCGACAGTAGGGAGGGGCTGGATCGGATGCGCTTGGGTGGTTGGGTCGGTGTTGGTCGACGCGTCGACGAATCGATTGTGTGTGCCGACGGGGGATGAGGTTGCATTCGGCGCACTGCCACGACAGCCGGCGGGGGGGGAAGCCGGGGTCGATATTCCATTAGGAATGTTGGGGACGGTCGCGACGGAGCGCTTACCGCCCTTGGAGAGAACCTCATAAACGTTCGGGGAGGTTCTGGGCAGAGTGGCTTTGGAACTGGCGTCATCAACACAGGCCGGGGGTCGGCCAGTCATTTTCCCCCGGCCTTGGCGTTTCCCGTCCGCGGCTTAAACGCCATCTTTTTGGCGGGGCCGTGTTTCTCCTTCTTGGAGTCGAGAACCGCCTCGGCCTTGTCGAGGGCGTCTTCCGCCTGGGTCCCTATCTGCCGGAGCAGGTCGCGCCGGCTGTGTCCCTTCTCGACGTAGAGGCGTTGCATCCTCACGGCCGTCAGCAGGTCGTTGCCCAACCTCAATTGGTCCGGGCTCTGCAACCAGCCGACCGTTGCCGACACCGAGAGAACCCAGCTCCGCAACATGTTGAAGTTAGACTCCAAAAGTTCGCCGCCAGCGAGGTGGGTCCTCCCACACACGTACGCCACCTCCAAATCACGAACGAGGCCCTCCGGGTCGCCCTCGATCGCGTTCGCCAGCGACTGCACGTCCTTCGCCTCCTTGACGAACACCCGCGGAGCGACAGCCACCGGCTGCCCAACTGTCGCCACCGGCGCGTCCATTGGGTGGAAACACCTTACCATTGATGGGGACACCTCAAAATGCGGTGGAAACACCTTACCCTTGATGGGGACACCTCAAAATGCGGCGGAAACACCTTACCATTGATGGGGACACCTCAAAATGCGGTGGAAACAATTTACCCTTGATGGGGACACCTCAAAATGCGGTGGAAACACCTTACCATTGATGGGGACACCTCAAAATGCGGTGGAAACACTTTACCCTTGATGGGGACACCTCAAAATGCGGTGGAAACACCTTACCATTGATGGGGACACCTCAAAATGCGGTGGAAACACTTTACCCTTGATGGGGACACCTCAAAATGCGGTGGAAACACCTTACCATTGATGGGGACACCTCAAAATGCGGTGGAAACAATTTACCCTTGATGGGGACACCTCAAAATGCGGTGGAAACACCTTACCCTTGATGGGGACACCTCAAAATGCGGTGGAAACACTTTACCCTTGATGGGGACACCTCAAAATGCGGTGGAAACACCTTACCCTTGATGGGGACACCTCAAAATGCGGTGGAAACACTTTACCCTTGATGGGGACACCTCAAAATGCGGTGGAAACACTTTACCCTTGATGGGGACACCTCAAAATGCGGTGGAAACACTTTACCCTTGATGGGGACACCTCAAAATGCGGTGGAAACACTGTACCATTTATGGGGACACCTCAAAATGCGGTGGAAACACTGTACCATTTATGGGGACACCTCAGAATGCGGTGGAAAAAAAACGCCCGGTGGGGGGGGGGGGCTTCGACCTTTTGCAAAATGGCTGACACCACCGGGGATTTTCCCCGGTAAGGTAAAAATGTGACCTCCCAAAGACGAAGAAGAAAAAGAAAAGGCCGCTCCGGGTCCAGGAATGAGACGGTCAACTACTTGCAAAGCTTGAGTCGAAGGCAGCGCAGTGCTACAACCCCGTCCGCTCTGCCTTTTGGCTGCTCTGCCCTGAGGCTGACCGTCTCGACGAGCTTGCGTTCAGCGCGAGCGCCAAGTCCCAAAGTGGGCCACGCCTTGATGCTTTAGTTTGGGCAATCGGTAGCCACTTGACCTGGAGGCCCGTGGTCTGCAGTACCACCGAACAGGCTCCCGTGCCGGTACACTCGTGCTCGCATTAAGGGGAGGTGTCGCTGCTCACCTGCCAGATCCATCCTGACGTGGCCTCGGCCAGATCCAGCTGCTACCCCTAAAGGCTAAAAAATACATCTCTAAAAAAGAAGAAGAAAAACACTGCAAGAAACAGTTTGTTCTTCGCTTACACCACCGTGTGTTGTTTTCTCACTCAGGACTTTGACCTGTTGTGTTTGTGTGATTTGTCGTGTAGGGGGAGACCCGCGTGACCTCACGTCCGTTCAACACGTGGCTCGGTAGTTACGGCACTTGGGGTCCCTTCTGTTCTTTGTCGGGCAGCATCGTCGAGCATTTTTCTTTTGAGCTGGCGCTTATGTAAAACACAAAACGCAGAGAACGAACTCCTCGTTTACCTCGAGCACATCTTCCAGCCGGTGACGACTGCTCTGGATATTCCGGCGGAGACGCTGCGCCGGTTTCTGCTCGTCGTCGCCGCCAACTACGACAGCACGATTCCGTTCCACAACTTTCGCCACGCCTTCCAGGTGTGCCAGCAAGCGCACGTCCTGTTGAATCTCACCAAATCCCGAGGCGAATTTGGCCCGATCGAGCTTCTCGCGTTGCTGGTGTCGGCTGTCTGCCATGACGTTGGGCACCCCGGCATGAACAACTCGTATCAAGTGAACGCGGTGACCCCGCTAGCCATCCGCTACAACGACCAAAGCGTGCTCGAAAACTTCCACTGCAGCTGCACCTTCGACATTCTGGCAGTGCCGGAGTGCAACATCCTGTCCCACCTCGACGACGACGCACGCCTGCGTTTCCGGCAGATTGTCATTCAGCTGATCCTTGCAACCGACGTCACCAGGCACCGCCACGCCATCGACGAATTGCCGCAAGCCGGACAGAGCTTGGATTGGAAATCGCCCCAGGACCGCCTGTCGGTGCTGAAAAACATCATGTGCATGAGCGACCTGAACAACGAGACGCGCTCCTTCGACCTCTCGCTGAAGTGGGGGCCGCTGGTACAGGAAGAGTTCTACAGGCAAGGGGACATCGAGAAGGCCGAAGGCCTGCCGGTGAAGCCGATGATGGAGCGGTCGGCCCGGGTCGAGGTCGAACAGCAGGGGTTCATCAAGTACCTGTGCCTACCGCTGTACGAAGCCAACGCGCAGCTCTTCCCGGGTGTCGACGTCTGCGTCCAGAACCTCCGCGGCAACCTGGCCTCGTGGGAAGAGCGTGCGGCTGAGTCCTGAGGTACAGGCAAGACCCCAACCCCGCCGCAGCTGCACTTTTTGCCCATCTGTCTCCTGTCGATAGGAGACACCTGTCCCGCGCGATCATGTGGCAAGGACACACGCGACCGACAGCATAAAGGCATTCCTTCAGTCTGTCAGCAACTGTCCCGGTCCGATATTCAGGACGCCGTGCGGCTGGGTTCTGAGGTTCAGGTCGTCGCGGCCAGCACGAGCTTATGGCTGTCTGTCGCAACGCTTGCCAAACTGGCCATCTTGCTACCTAAAGCTTGCTGAAGCTCCCACCGCAGCTACACTTTTGACCTTCTGTCTGTTGTCAGAAGGAGACCCTGTCCTATCGGTCGTGTGGCAAGGACTTACGCGCCCAACAGCACACAAAGGTCTCAATTCAGTCTGTCAGCGACTGTGTTGGTCCGTATTCAGGACGTGATTCTGCGTTCAGGCTTTTCGCCGCAACCATGTCTCGTGGATGAGGGAGCCCTTGAGTCGCATGGTCCAATCCAAGCCAGTTGTGGTCTCGTGGGAGTTGTGGCTGTCTGCCACGACGCCTGCGACCAACCCTGGTCCACAACGACCAAAGCGCTGCCACCGTACTTTGCCTTCGTCGTTGCCGAAGGAGACACTTGTCCTATCTGGCAAGAACATACGCTACCGACAACGACGAGCACGACATTGGTCCGTATTCAAACCGTTGACGTTTAGAAGCTCCACAGCCTTGCTTTATGAAAAAGTGCCGCTGAGCCGAAGGTTCCGCCTTGGTTTCGCAGCAGATTTGGGCTGTTTGCCACTACGTCTGCCGCCCTGGCACGAGCGACTCGTGCCAAGTGGAAAGACACCACTCACCATCCGCCATCCGCTACAACCACCAAACAAAACGCACAACTCTACAGCCGACCTATTAGCATTCCGTTGTCTGCCAGCAGGAGACACCTGTCCCACGTGGCCACGACACACGCTGGTGTTCGGGCGCATAACACGATAGTAACTCTTCAGTCCGTCAGCGACTTGCAATCTTCAGTCATAACTGAACTTGAAGACCTGCGCCTGTTTAGGCATTTCTGCTTGGCCGCTCAATCGAACGCGCACGCGTACTTTTCGTAGTTAGTCGAAGGAATCTTGACACACAAGTCCGCCCTTTTGTGACACTTGCAGTTCAAGCGTTCCCAGGTTGACTTCACCATACTGGCTGAAGCAGTCTTCCGCCACACCCTTGCCTCCTCGTAACGGCGCGCCGCTCGGTTTCCTAGCACGTCTTCCCCCGGACGGCGTCGCCCCTTCATCGTGCCCCGTAGTAGTCGGACCTGCGAAGGTCAGTAACCGCGATGAATCACCCATTCTGCGTTTCTTGAAGCCACCGGTGCAACTGCCCCAAAATCATGCAAATAAACAGTGGGTAAGACCACGAGGGAGTTACTGCTCTTCGTATTGTCTGACGAGAACTGCCTAGAAGAAAGGGAAAAGTAAGAACACGTCTTTGTAGCTGAAAGCACTAGCGCAAGGGAATGTTGAGTGACTGCCTTAACCTGGGGAAATGAGTTTCGGCGAGGTCTCCGGGGGGTGAGGGAGGGTGGGAAAACTAGAATTTTAGAAGTCTTTTGTATAAGCACCTGTTTTGTAGGAAATGCTTGAGGAGGCTGCCAGCTGCAAAAGATCAAAGGAGGTAAATGTGCTGTAGCCCACACGGAACAGGTGAATCTGGGTTCAGTGGCGGGCGTAGGCAAAAGACCCATTTTGTAGTTGTATTGTTTCTCCCCCTCTAGCCTCCTTCGAAGTAAGCACAAGGCAGCCCCTCGAGTATTTTGAACCAACCACACCCTGAACCGCTGTGTGAAGTTCTCTACTCGACTTTCGTGGTGCATCAACTCCCTCAGTGAAACTGTGAAAGCGCGGTCCACAGATTGAACGTAGAAAGCGCGGAAAGATGAGGACCGGGCAGCTTGCGAAACACGGGATTGCTGCACGAGGTAAAATGTCCCCTCACTATCCCACCCGAAACAAATTTGTGGCGCAGCCTGGAATGTAGTTCAGCACGGCAGGCTCGGTTCGCAACCTGGAATGTATTGCACGGCAGTATCATCAAGCTCAACACTTCGCCGCACAAGCGAGTGAGACTACGTGCAAGACTCCACCCCTCTGCAAAGGTCGACCCGAACCCCGAAAGCAACAACACACACAACTAGCGAAGGGGGGAGAAATCCGCTTCGGATACACTCGAAAAAAAAAGGAAAAAAGGAAAAAAGTCGTCAGACATCAGAACGGCATATATCGTCGACCGCACAAAAAGAACACAACAAAAGAAAAACTATACGCCCACACCGGGATCGTCGGAAACACAAAAGGAGGAAGGCAGAAGAAGCGACGATGGAACGACGCGGGCAGTACGCGCCCGGCGTTCAGGAGCTGAAGGAGATGCTGTGGCAGCAGATGGCGAAGCGGAGGGCGGAGCTGGAGGAGGAGAAGAAGCGGGAGAAGGAAGAGGAGCGGCGGCGCGTGCAAGAGACCCGGGAGCGCCGCGAATCGATGCGCCGGCACGGCAGGGTGTCCAACCCGCGCGACTTCATCCGGATGTTGGAAGGGGACCCAACGTCTGGGGTCCGGGTCCGCGTGTCCAGCGACGGCAAGCTGCGGCGGGTGCGGCACATCGACCAGGAGTGGATCGAGAACAACACCGTCGTCTTCGAGGAGAGCGGCCGCCGGGGCGCGTGCCAAATCTGCATGGCCGCCCTGCACAAGTCCGGCCTGCGCCGGCTGCCTTGCATGCACTACTTCCACTCGAAGTGCATCGACAAATGGCTCCTGACCAACCCCTGCTGCCCGGTCTGCAGAGTATGCTCTTTTAAGACTCTCAGCCCAATGCTGTTGCGACATGAAGCCGCTGCTCTGGACGATCTGGCTGAAATGTTCGCTTGAGGATCCGGGCTTATTTCCTGGCGTTCTGTATTCTTTAACCCCTTACCGACCAGCGACCACCACAGGGGTCGTTAAATAGCCCATTTTCTTAAATAGGCCGGAAACTTGGGAATAATGTGTCGAAAACAGCTTTTAAGGGCGGGAATGAAAAGATATGTGGCAGAGTTTCTGCTTTTCGTATTGTCTGACGAGAACTGCCTAGAAGAGTTTCTGCTCTTCGTATTGTCTGACGAGAACTGCCTAGAAGAAAGGGAGAAGTAAGAACACGTCTTTGTAACTGATAGCACTAGCGCAAGGGAATGTTGAGTGACTGCCTTAACCCGGGGAAACGAGCTTGGGCGAGGTCACCGGGGGGTTAGGGAGGGTGGGAAAACTTGAATTTTTCTTTGAACCAACCACACCCTGAAGGCTGTGTCAAGTTCTCTAATCGACTTTTCGTGGTGCATCAACTTCCTCAGTGAAACTGTGATATCTCTTTGTTCCCGCCCTTGAAACTCCGAAATCCCGCTCCCCCCTCGAGGAGTCGGCAAGGTGCCAGCCTGACATGACTAGGATTTAGACCCAAAACCCCGGAAGAAAGTCGGGGGTGCCCGGTCGGTAAGGGGTTAATACGTTGAAACGTACAACACGCCCCCCCCCCCTAGGGCTAAGTTGGATGGAAACGCCGTTTCTTTTGGATTTTCCAAAACATGGAAACGGAAACGGAAACGGAAACGGAAACGTTTCCGTTTCTTTTAAAAGAAACGCCGGAAGGCTCCTGCAGAGGGGAGAAGGGGAACTTCCCTGCACTGGCAGGTCACCATAATGCTCCTATGGCACTGCAGTATCCACCAGTTTGTAGCCTACCCTCATTCCGCTCTTCTTCCGCTCTACTTTTTCCACTTCTTCTATCTTCGAGACATTCCTTTTTTCACCCGTGGATCGTTGCTGACCATTTAAAGTCCTGGCATTCTTGAAGCCCATGCAGCCAGGCATGACGCATAGGATGATGCCACGGGCAAATGAGGTCGTGATGAAGCGAACACCACACACGATAAATATACTTAAAATAGTTGGGATGAACCCACTATAGGCAACACTCAAAATGGCTGTGATGAAGCATTCGCCGCATACAGGCAAATAGCACCATAGTAGTCGTGATGGCGCGTACCCGCGCACGGGCATCGCACTAAAAATGAAGACACAGGCAAATGAGATCTGAAATTGTCATGATGAAGCGTTCACCATACGCGGACAACTAGCACGCATGATAGTCGTGATGTCGCGTTCACCACCCAGCATATGACTTTAAATGACTCAGTGAAGTGCAAACGACATTCAAAGTTGTCGAGATGAAACAAGTCAAAATCAAAAGTAAAGTCGCATTCTTGACAAAATGCAGGCATCGAGATTAAGGACAATAAAAAAATATGGTCGGAAAGCGTTTCGCTACCGAGAGTGTGTGGGAGTCGGTGGAGATAACTACCGTGCAAGGGAAAAGTAAGCAGGTCAAATGCCTCTTCTGCGAACAAAACTTCACGGTTGCTTCTACCAGCCGCCTTGTCGCTCACCTTCTCCAGCAGCCCGGGCAGGGTGTGGCGATCTGTGCGCCGAAGGAAGACAAGAAGAACGCTCACAAAGCCCTTGTCGAAAGAGTGACTGGCGAAGTGTCCAAAACGAAGACTTTGAAGAAACAGAAGACCGAGCAAAACGCACCAGCACACCAGTCGATCCAGTCGTTTTTGATTGCCACCAGCACAAATGAGGATGTTGATCGTGCAGTACGTGACTTTTTCCTCGAGACGGCGACACCATTTGCGAGAGTTGAGCATCGGGCCTTTGTTACGATGATAGACAAGATAAGGTTACTCCCGACAACATCGACCTACGTTCCACCCGACCGAAAGAAGCTATCAGGCCCGCTCGTCGATGACGCTGTCAAGCAAATGAACGCTAGCGTCAAGGAAGCTTTGTTCCTGCGAGGCGGCAACGGTCTCACGCTGACACACGATGGCTGGACGTCGCAGAAGAAAGCTCCCATCTTCAACGCGATGCTTTGCACCACTGTTGAAAGTTGGTACATCAGCAACAAAGTCATCACCGAGTCAAAGACAATGGGTGCCGTAGCTAACTACATAGCTGACGTCGTGAACAATTTGGAGGAGGATGTCAGGGAATCCGTCGTGCACGTTTGCGTTGATGGCGCATGCAGGGAAGCGTTGCCGATTGTAGAGCAACTCCTTCCAAAAACGGTCGGCAGCATTTGCCTTCTCCATACCGTAGACCTCGTGTTCGAGGATCAATGCGATTGGAACAAGAAGACGTACGCGACAAGGTTTAGTTACATCAACCAAGTCTGCAAGCGTGCGATTGAATTCGTACGCTGGTGGAAAGCAAGAGAGAGGCTCGTGACCCTCCTGAAAGAACACACACCCGTGTGCCTGCTTTGCCCCATTGACACAAGAATGGGAACCACCTATATTTGTCTGAAAAGACTATTGCGACTGCAAACGCAACTTCGAGCAGTGGTATCCTCCGCCTTGTTCTCCAACTGGCGCGCATCGCAGAAAACAGCCGCAGCCAAAACTGCAGCAGATAACCACCGCGCTCTCGTAATTGGAGACGACCTGTGGGAAGACGTGGCAAATGTGTGCACCTTGTCCGAACCGACGTGGTCATTCCTCCGCGTGCTTGACACTGAGGCAACACAAGAAACGAACACCGGTGCTCCTGTATGTATAGGTAATGCACGCATGCGGTGGGAAGAATACGTTACTCAACTCCAAGCCCTGGACCTCAATCTTCTGCTCACGGAGGAACGTCGCGCGGACTTGGTGCACCATGCAGAGGAACGATGGGACTACGCTGTGAGGCCAGTCCACAACGCGGGCTTTGCTTTGCATCCCGCAACGCGTATGGAAGCGCGATCCTGCAGCAAGGCAAAATCCGGGTTGCAGTTAATCCTCAACCGGTTTCTACCCAGTGAAGTCGCGCTGACAGCGCTGGAGGAATGGGAGTCGTGGTCTTCGGCTCCCCTTCCGCCAGGGCTGGCGTCCACTTCAATGCAACATGGGAACCGTGACAAGTGGCCACCGCACAGGTGGTGGTCGTCTTTTGGTGGGGCTTGGCCTGCTCTCCAAAAAGTGTGTGTAAAGCTTCTGGGACAAATTGTAAACGTCGCTCCATGTGAGCGAGGGTGGTCCGCCTACAGTGAAGTCCTCACTAAAAAGAGATTCAAACTGAAGGACGAGAAGGCACACCAACTCGCCCGTTTGAAGTACAACACACGGAACTGGACGACTACCCAGGCCGTGCTGTCACACTTTTCCGCAATCAAAGTAGGCGAAGAGGACGATGAAGAGCCAGGAGACGAGTAGGCGCAAACGACTCACTCGCAATCTATATGTAAGATTTTGATGGGGGGCATATTATTCGTCACCCGACACTCTCCGTTTTCTTCTTGACAAACGTTGGTTCCCTTTCAAAAGGCCGTTCTCAGTTAGGGCGGCCTTTTGCGTTTTCCTTTTTCTTCTTCATCTTCTTCTTCTTCTTCTTGACAAACGTTGCTTCCCTTTTTTGCGTACACACGTACAGTAGTCGACATAGTTGCGACGATACCTACTGTAACACACTGTGCGAAACCAACCGCATTACAGAGTCAGAACCAACCACACTTCTTCTACTCGTTTCTTTGTATCAAGTCGTTCTACAACGTCTCTACCTGTTTAGAGTGCAAGCTCACCTTTTTACCACACTTCTTATCATAAGCGGCATCCCAGTATGCATAGTCTTCATTACAGGCGTCGGCGAATTGCGTACTCTTCTTTTCTTTTTTTCTTTTTTCTTGAAAGTATGCTGATACTGCAGGGAATAGTTGACTACACCTCTTGAGTGCTAACCGCGATTGGGAGTCGGGAGAACCTACAAAGCACCCGTTCGTGAGAAAAAGCGAAGAATAAGGACGCCTTTTCCATCTGTCTTTGTCAAGAGCTGCAACTCAACCATTCTTCCTTTTCTTCCACCTTTGCGACAGGTACACCTCATCCGAATGCTGTGTTCTGCTGCCACCACACTTGAATGCAAACACTGCTCCGTTTTACTCCCGTATCTGCGGGGATGAGACGACAACTGCTACTACTTATTTCTTCCTTTTTATTCCTCTCGTTGCCCCAAGTTCAAGATTCTTTCCCACACTGTCTCCTTATTGCTCCTGAGATGCTGTGTCGCTTGTTTGCCTTCCTTACTGACGAACCTACAGCCAGTACACCAGCTGTCGCACCAGCCGTTTCTTTTGAAAGGAAACGGCGTTTCCATACACCGGCAAAAAGAAGGAAACGGAAACGGAAACGGAAACGGAAACGTTTCCAACGTTTCCATCCTACATAGCCCTAGGGGGGGTCAATCTACTGTTTAAAAGTGTCCCAATGGACCATTTTTCAACCTTCAAATATAACGACAAAGCCGGCTCCGAAAACTGGACTTTCGGGTGCAAAACACCAATTCTGCACGAAATACCGCTGGATGTGCACCCAACGGGCGTTGAATGGTTGCTGAACAAGGGTGTCAAAAATGCTGTCCAAAGTCGTGCCACCTTTTTACCCCAGGCTACTTCAACCGCCAAAATTCACTTTAAATTCATACTGGGAGACCAGGAGGCCCTCATCTGCGGTGGAAAACACCAGCAAAAACGCTATTTTGCTACGCCAGGCTAGGGGAGACTGAGTTTAACGATCAAAGAGAGCATCGCCGAGCTGCAGCCGTAAGTCAACGCTGATGCCTTTGTACGGCAAGGCACTTGCAGCCCTGTCGCAAGATTAACCAGCTCCGTGCGTTGCATTTTCAAAAGAAGCCCCTCAGGTAGACGTAAGGTCCAGTTTGTGCCACCTTGGCAGATGTGAAGGGGTGAATGCTGCTTCTGAATCGTTGCAAAAACGTTCCTGTCGTCCTCATAGGCGGCACGCATTACCGGAGAAGAGCTGCTCAGACCAATGTTCGTGCAGTTCTGGGACACGCTTTGTGGAAAGTGAGGAAGAAAAACGGTTCGACATTTTTGCATGACGACAAGCACAGACGGTAGCCCCGTTGTCCCGCTTTCCCTCGATCCGAGCCTGTCCTTCCCTCCTACACGTAGGAGCATCGTGTCCTTCAGCACTGCTGAAAAAAAATCGAACCTACAGCACAATCTCACTCTAGCTGTTCTGCCATTATATGGGCGTCTCCGCGACCAATGAACCCCCTTTCTTCTTGTATTGGTGAGGCATGGTGCGCGAGACAAGCGTTTTTTTTCTACTTTTTTGCTGCCTGTGCGGTGGCTTTGAGCTGCATTACCACCCACCTTTTGCAATTCTGCGGTGGGGTAAAAGGGTGGCACGACTTTGGACAGCAATTTTGAATTCGCGTTTTATACTCGTTTTAGGGCTCTACACTCGATTTTAAGCTCGAGAACCCTGTGGAAATGACGATGTGGGGTGCTCTACAGCGGGCCAGGTCCCCAGGAGGCCCTAGTATGATGAACTTTGAAAAATGCCCAATTGGGACACAGATTGACCCCCCCTAGCTCCCCCCCCCCCTTTTTTTAAAAAAAGGATGAAGATGGACAAGGCGAAAGCCTACCCATACCGCCCCCTCGCATACACGTCGGTCCTCTCGACGGCCCCGTCCAACTTCGGTTCGAGTATCCTCATTGGGGCCCTCGTTCGTAGCGGTAGGATCGCCAACAACCTGTATGACTTCAAAACTGAGATGAACAACACGGTTTTGAAACTCATGCGACGCGGTTACCGTAAGAGCGTACTAAAGAGCGGTTTCCGCAAGTGGCTACTAGATACGTATCCGGAGGCTAAGTTTGGCGAGCATTGCGGGAAAGTGCGTGCACATTTCTTTTGGCTGATCCACGAGGTGGAACGTGTCCTGTTGATGCCAGAACCGGCCGCGATGGACCAGGCGATTGAGCGCCTTCTGGCTGAGAAGCCCTTTGTGAAGTACAGAGGCCACCCCCAACCCGTTCCAGAAGCCGACTCCCCCCCACCGCCATCCCCCGAGACGTCGGCCCGACAGGCAGACTCGACCACCCCCCCTGAGTCCACACGGAAGGGCCACAAACGAAAGGCTGAAGGGGACGAGCAACGTGACTCGAAGCGACGCCGGGCGAATGCCTGTAAACCAGCTCATGCAGTTCCCCCGACATCCACACGCTGCCAATCGGTCATCTGTGCAAGTCCGCCTTTCGTGAAGCATGATCCGGCACTGTTTGGTCCTGCCGGCCTCCCAAATCTGGGGAATACGTGCTTCCTTGGTGCTGTGCTGCAACTCCTCATACGGGTTGAACCGATCAGGGAGATGTACTGGAGCCTTGCTCAGGACCGCCTCAACTGCTGTGGATTCCTCCGGGACTTCCTGGCTTACTTTGCCGTATTAGCAAGCTCGCGCGACAGCGGGGACCAGCGCAGCCAGGACTGTCGAAGAATGGGTGTGCAGGCCGTCTTAAACATGTTCCCAAACTTCTGCGATGCGCTGCAGCACGATGCACACGAAGCATTGGTAGCGATCCTGAACGCGACTGAGACGACGCTGGGACCGGACGAAACCGAGGCCCCCTGCCCGGGCTACCAGCTCTTCTTAGCGTGCGTGGAGAACCGTTGGACCAACACGACACGATGTGAGGCATGTGGACGAACTAGTTCCAGCCCTCAGGCGGTACAATGTCTGCAGATCCCCTGCGGAAAAAGGCTGGAAGATTCTCTCTGCGTACGCGGGTTTGTAAATCCGAAGAGAGGGTGCGACTGCGAAGCTGTAGGGACTGTGGCAGAGGATACGAACCTCCGGCTAACGGCTGATTGTGTACTGATGCAATTTGGCATCTACACGAGAAATGGCGCTAGACGCCGGAATGACGTTGGGTTACCTCTCCTCTTAGAGCTACCGGGCCACCTACTGCGCCTCGCTGCAGTCGTGGTGCACTTGGGGGAGAGTACGGCTAGTGGGCACTTCGTCACGTACGTTGCGCAAGACTCAGGTTGGATCCTCTTCGACGATCTACGGGTCAGCCTCGTCGAGGACATTCCTTGGGACAATGTTTACCTCGCGGCCTTTGTCCGGGTCCCCCAGATTGCCCACAGCGTGACTGTCCGTGCGCCGTCACCCTCCATGATACTTCCTGCTCAAGATCAGCTACGCGGCTCGTCTACGCCCCCAAATTCTGCCGGTGTTGTGGTGAACCGACAGTCGGAAGAATCACCTAACCTGCTCTACCCTTCTGGTAGTCCATTGCCCTGCCCGCCCTTGCCGGACTCCTTATGCCCGACCCCGCATGGTCAGCTGTTGGAGCAGCAGTGGGCGGGATCCCCTGCGCTGCGGTGTCAACACTGCGCCATCGAGTGTACCAAAGATGGGCAGAAGTTTCAGGGTTTGAAGGGACTCCGTGCACATGAGAGACGTTGCCGCCTCGCGAGTGAAAGACTCTGAACCGTCGTTTGGGCCTCATCGAATTCCTGACTGTTGGCTGGTCTATTTTACGCTCTGCACCCGTTCACCCTGACTAACGGGAAACAACTCGAAGTGTTCTATACGGGTGAATGCGCACTATCATGAGAGGATGAAGGCACGCATATCCCGCCTGGCCCTGTGCTAGGCGTAGTTTTAGGTTGTACTTATTTCCGAACAACCTACCACGAGCTTATCCACCCACACACCCAACTTTTTCCCCTTTCTTCTAAATTCTTTTTTTTTTTTTTTCCCCGCCCGATGTCGCTGATGACTAACGGACCGTCGGACCCGTCCCAACGGGGATACTTATGGAAGTTACAATGAAGGCTTAGACCGGTACGGGCTACATGGCAACTCCTGCTCAACATGTAGAACGTGGGGAGCCCTTGGTCACATTCAATTCGGGTGTGATCGTGGTGTCGGTCGCAACAGTCGTTTTGCTAGCCAAAGAGAGAGATAGAGAGAAAAAGAGCGCCAGAGAGAAAAGAAAAGATAACGTTATCTTCCGGAAAAGAAGGGTTACGCGAACCCCCGAAAAAAATAATAACAAAAAAACAAAAAAATCCGAAAAATGGTGTGATCCATATGCCCGGTGCAAACCCGGCACAAACCCGGAAAAACTCAAGGGGGGTCCGATTTTTTATTTTGCACTACCCCTTCAGGTTATGGCAGGTGATCGCTGCAATCAAGCTAAACCGACGGCACCAGGGTCCTGTCGAGTAAAAACCAACACCAATTAATATGTAGGTCCACCGCAGAAGGTACCTGGAATGCTTTGCCATTGCAGCGCTGAATGCGCATCTCTGACAGACAGGAACCACTATTTTCCAAAGCCTCCAGAGGGCAAGCCCGGGTGCGCTCGACGCAACGGACTACAACCGACCAGCAGCCAGCAATTGCCTCAAACTCCCCCGATACTACGGGAACCGAGGAGCCTAGTACAAGCAGATTAACCCTCTGCCCTCGCTGTTTCCAAATGAAGCATCAATTCCAAATTCATGTGTCATGCTGGCTCTTGCCGGATGCTAGCGAGCGAGCTTCGTTACTTCACCACCGCGCCGTAGCCTCCGTTACTTCACCACCGCGCCGTAGCCTCCATTGTGCCCTGGGTTCCATGATTGGCTGTTCTCGGCCGGTGTGCCCGAGTCGGTGTTTCCTCGTCTTTACACTTCTTCTTCGATTGTTTAACCCCAACGTCCGGGTCTGCCACTGGTGCGGCCCCGTTTTTCCGCCTCCTCTGTCCCATCTGCTTCACCTCATGCTTCCATCCGGCCTGCCTGCGCTTCCAGTCCGCTGGGTATTGTTCCTGGGGGTGAATTTTCCATTTCGGGTCGCCGTTTTCGAGACATGGTCAGAGAACGTCAGACTCGAATCGAAGATGACTCCTAGGAAGCGGGCAGATCTAACGTTTGGGAGCAGCGGGGCGGAAGTAAGGTGAACGTTTTGAAAGGCGTAGAGTGGATCCCATATAGTGGTGTGATTGGCAACTTCAATACCATTGCACTGGAGAATTCGGAGGCCGTCAATTGCTGTGAGGTGCGGGTCTTTGAACTGTTTCGCCTTGTCCGAGAGTCGAAATGTGCAAGTCGCAGCGTCAAGGAGGTCAGAAGGATGCAGACTGAGATCACCAAAGACCTGCAAAGAGAGTCGAGAGTTGACAGCGGACGACGGGAAGTGGACGGCGATGTTCGTAATGGGATCAGATGGAAGTACCGGGAAGTAGATGACGTGCGTCTTGCTGACTGACATGTTCATCTGAAATTCCTGTGCCCACTCATCGACAGCAGCAGTGACCTTCTGGGCAAGAGACTGCAATTCCTCGTCGGTATAGGCACTACACACAATCGCTAGGTCATCCGTCAGCGACCTGCCTGGGGTACGGCACGCTCTCTCGCTTGCCATCTTGCCTGCTCGCAGAAAGCTGCATTTGCGGCATCATCGTCTGCATCGATGTTCTGCATCCGCGGTACTTTTCAGTCGACAACTACTGCTCCCGACACATTGAGCTAATGCTAACTCCACTGCAGAACGAGTGGTGACCTGTCTCTGCTAATTGCGTGACGGTTGTTTGCATGCAGTTGCGCGTCCACGAACGCCACGCACCCATGCTCGGTAGCCATTCCTCCCAGCTGCCGGGGTTGTTGGTACCCGCATTTTGGAGTGCATCGAAACCCCTGCAGAGCTCAAACAGCGGCTTGGTCAGCCACTTGGATCAGCAGTCTGCTCAGGCCATCTTAAGCCTTCCGACAGCACCTTCTAGGCGAGAGGGAAAACCGGTTGTACTTGATGGGCGGGGAACCCGCCCGTCCGAACCGCTTGTTGCCGACTTCTGTTCCGATGGCACAGCCGAGCGGGTTGAGCGTGGGAACTTCTGTCCCTCGTTCTGAATCGATGGAGATGCTTGCTTCTCTTTCCGTTTTCCAAGCTACGGAAGGGGCCTCAAACCGACAAAATATACACGAAACCGAAGCCCGTAGGCTGATTATGACAGAAGGGCGAGGGACCGCAAAGTGCGGGACAAACCCCCACGAGCAGCAGACGATCATGAAACGTGGCAAAATCCACCGCGAAGCCTGAAATCTCCACGACCAAGGGTGCTAGCGGGTGCTGGGGAGACAAAAATAAAAAACCCGGACCCCCCCCCCCGGTACAAACCCGGCACAAACCCGGCACAAACTCGGAAAAACTCCAGGGTGGATCACACCAAAAAAAATAAAAAAACACAAACTGACGAAGACCCCAAAAACCTTTTTCAACCTCTCCAATTCCCTTCAAGCTAGACCATTATACAACGACCCCCCCCCCTTTTTTTAAAAAAAGGATGAAGAAAGGAAAACCCATGAAACCAAGTTGTGCTCGCACCGGAACAGGACTGAAAATCCATCCAAAGGACCCACTGATGAGCTCTGACTTTGGATTGGTCTGCGTTCAAGAGCGAAACACGAGACGAAGAACGAGGTGCACACAACGCCGCGGTGAAAAAAACACAGGGGGCTAGTCCCTCAAGGTTTCATTCCCCACTTTGGGAGCCGTACACTCCCCTCTTTACAACTTTCTATTTTCTATTTGCATCCCTTTCCTAGACGACATCTTCCTCGAAGAAGTCATGCTAGCATCACCCATGCATGAGAGCCAGTGTTCTGCCTAAACATTAAACTAAGATTTTCCCCCCTGCAGGCCAACCTCGGGACAGTAGTGAGTAGAGAAAAGAACGAGCGTAAAAGAACGGAGGTAGCACGAACTACCAGACCGGCGGAGGCCACCGCAAAAAGATTTCGGACCTTTCCCTTATCCCTCAAAACCAGCACCAATAACAACGACCCCGCAGGCCAACCTCGGGACGCTTAATCGACGAGCCACGTCGCTCCTTGCGACAAACTCAGCTGAAGCACCTGCTTTGACGCGAACCCGCAGCGCTGTGATGGCGCCGGCACTGCAGCCCGCTGTTGCGTGCAACAAGACACGCAGTTGCGGTGACTTGGCCGCAACGTGTTGACAAGGCTGGCTATTGAGGGACGGTGGTAGGATCTGGATGTGAATTTGGAAGTTGCCGTTCGCCGAAGCTAGTCGTGGCCCGATAAATCCGATGTGCCCTGAGTAACTCACGCATTCCTCTAGACTGGGTTCTGGCTTAGACAGGCGTTCAGCCATAATCCATCCAGTGGTAGCATCACGGCACTGTCCGATCGAACAACCGGAGATACCAGGGACTAGAAACGGGAGTTCCTCTCGTACTACCCCGTAATGCTGTCGGAATGCGCTGGCCCAGCCGATGGGGCGCGGGGACGCTCTGTTTTGGTGTGCTCTTTGTACGAGCATTCTTGCGGGTTGCGAAGGGAACGTGTCAGCTAGACTTTGGCGGACCCTCGCCGGCAGAGCAGAGAACCCCTCCCCCACCTTATTTCACTTTTTAAAAAAGAGGAGCAGCTGTATTACACGGTGGCGAAGTCCAGCCTCAGAAGCTGTTTGGGCTTCCTTACTAAAGCTGCTGCACCTCGAAGTGCGGAAACTACGGAGACGTTTCCTCTGCCAGGTTCTGGACGAAACGGTTGTAATCACGTTTACTTGCCGTCACAACCCTAGGGAAGGGGAGGGCCCTTAGGAGGAGGCGCAGCACAAACAAGAGTATTGTTGCTCATTTTCGTCAATTGGCGCGGATTGTGCGAGCGCACGCGCCCCATAAGAAAGTTGCTGCAACGTGCTGTTTTGGATTCTGCCTCTCCGCAACTGACAAGTCGGAAAGTGGCGTCAGTCATCTACACTCCCCTCGTGATGCAGCCTCCCCAGTCAGCACCTACGACGGCCCCCCGACGGATGCAGCGTACCCTGAATGCGTCATTTGGCGCGATGTAGAGCGGTCCTTCGTACGGCCTTCCATGTCAATCAATCGAGCTTTCGTCCTTCTGTTCAGTCTGTGTTTCGTGGAGGCCGGAGGGAATCGGCTGGCCTAGCGGTTCTTTTTACGAGAACAACCCTGTTGTCACGTCGAAAGCCCGTTAGAGGCGTTTGGGAAGTTATGGAAACATGCTCTCAGGCGCAACAAAGTTACTGCTGCGAGAAAGAAAACAGTATGACTCGCTTGAACGAACCCAGGTCTTTTGACTCCTCACATGGTTCGACAGAGATTAGCAACCAACCTGCTCCGCCAGTGGGTGTATAGTCACTGCCACATCCAACAGCGACCAGTGTCGCCTTCAGGCTAAGCCCGCGCAAAAATGGTCACCCGGAGACTATAACACCCCGAATCGCTAAGTGAACTAGCACTCTAAAAACGAATTCTTGCAACTCGTGAGGCGGAAGTAAGTGACGCCACCTGCACCTCAGCGGGAACAGAAATCTCGCGGAATGCGGGATGAAAGCCGGGTCCAGATAAACTGTGGTGAACTGTGTTGCTTGAGGCGAGCATGCATTGGACCTGCGGGGGTTTGCACTGGGCACTCGGGTGACTACCTATTGTATGTGTAAATTTGTTGCATCAGTGTGATTGTCAGACCTTCGACTACCCTGAGCAACGCACTATGCCCTGCAACGCACCTATTGTATTCGCGCACTGCGCTCAAAAACTGCGTGGAGCCTGCCTTTGCCTTCGTTTCGCACGGATCGATCAGCACAGGTAGCGCAACTCACCTTGTCGTCCAGCGAAATGCACGTCTGAGCGCTTCTGCACCTGCACTGAGCCGGTCCGTCCCTATCTCTTGAAACTGCATCGAAGTGCCTGCCGCTGTTCACCACAGTGAATCACGGTCCACCACGGTCTATCAGGTCCATCCCTAGTTCCTAGAGCTACATCGAATTGCCCGGTGCTGTATTCTTTGGTCTATCACGGTCTATCAAGAGGGGATGGACCGGCTCATGCACACGGCGCAACGGAGAAGGTGACGCGAATCTATTGCCGACCCTGCCAGTCAGCTGTGTGCACCATTCTTTTCGAGCGGACGAAGTTTCATTCCGCGGCTGCATCTGCCAAAAGCTTAGGAAAGCTCAGAATCGGGTCGAGTTGACTTTTTGCGGCATCGTTGGTGTAGGAGGGTACTTTCGTCGTCTGACGGTGTCTTTACGCCCAACACTTTCGCGATAAATCGCCTCCAGCTCAGAACAGGCACACAGCGCCTTTCACTGCAAATTTGAGCCGGTCCGTCCCCATCTCTCGAAACTGCATAAGTGCCTGCTGCTGTTCGTCACAGTGAATTACGGTCCACCACGGTCTATCAGGTCCATCCCTAGTCCCTAGAGCTGCATCGAATTGCCCGGTGCTGTATTCTTCGGTCTATCATGGTCTATCAAGAGGGGATGGACCGGCTCAAAATTGAAGTGAGTGCGCTGCGGCTGTCTGGGGACCTTTTTCGTCTAGACTCATATCTTTCTTTTAAAAGGATGATGACAACCAACGTTCGATATTTTCAGTTATAGAAACGACAACCCTCATTTTTTGTTTGGGGGAAAAAAAAGGGGTTGTCATACCGTGTGCCTACAAACCAGCAGCACCATACCTGCACATCCACGTCTACGCACCTGGCCTGCAGGGATGGCCACTTGCCGAAGCCTGTCCACAGCGGTCTTGATATTTTCTTGAAAGTATGCTAATACTGCAAGGAATAGTACCAGACCTCTTGAGTTTGTGCTAACCACAAATTGGGGAGTCGGGAGAGTCTGACTGGCAGCTCCGGCTGCTTTGGCAGCTTTACAACTACAGCATCAACGCAAAGCCGGCCCAACCCTCCTGGTGTAAACCGTGATAGCAGGAAATTTTTATGCAGTCCCAGGGCTTAAGCGCTGTAACAAGGGAAGACGTTATTGGCTCAGGACAGGGAGGGTGGACACTTTGAACGGGCTTGCACAGATGGCCACTCTGCGATTGCAGTGTTGAGACCGGCACTAGTGTTGCTCGAACGAAATTTCTGGAGGTTCAGCATCATAGTGAAGGTTTCGGCTGGATAGAGTACACCACTCGACGTTCACACAGGAGCTTGACTGCTGTCCTCTCTTTTTAAACTTTCTTAAAAAAGGAGACTAACCCGCACAACTTCCGCCGAAGCCACGGGCGTTTCCACACACCAGGGGATCAGCTTCGCCGTAATTTCGTCATCCTGTACAAGCTCGGTGAGCGACGAAACGCAAAAAAAGGGGCTCTCTACACATCCCATTTGCTCTCCTGCTGCGCTTGAACTGTCCAAGCGAGCGTTACCGAGCTGACCGAGGCCTGGCCGAGTTTCAGGAACGACCCAGATGAAAGCAAGCTTAGCCCCTGATACCCGTACACCCGCCAAAAAAGCAAAAAGCTTTTCTTCTTACCACGCAAGCAAAGGTCGCAAGACACCAAACTGATCGTCCCTCGGGATCGACGGTAACACAGAAACGTTCCCAACGTTTCCTTCACATAGCTCCTGGGGAAGAGGGGCAGTTCTGCCAGGGCCCCCGCCGCTGCATCTGCAAAGCACTTTTCCCATGGAGATAGAGGAGAGGCGCAAAACACTTGGCTAGCCAACCAACTCGCTTCTTCGGCACTTTGCAGACGCAGCTCTCCAACAGAGACTGGCTGCCAGCCGGGGCTGTCTTGTGCTTACTTCGAGGAGACTAGAGGGGGAGAAACAATATGGCTACAAAGTGGCTCTTTTTTATTGAGCGCTTACGCCCGCTACTAAACCAAGATTCACGTGTGTTTCGTGTGGGCTACAGCACATTTATCCTCCTTTGGTATTGGAGTCATCGGCTCCTTTGCTATTTCGCAACTGGCAGCCTCCTCAAGTATTTCCCACAAAGCAGGTGCTTGTACCAAAAGCTTGCACTCTAAAAAAAAAGCTGTTCGGTCAGTAACCCGCAGTTCCGCGAGCGAAATGCCCTACCACACCCACGACAATCAAATTAATTTAGCCTCCATTCGCAACTTCAAACCGCGGCAGGTTTCTAGATCTGGCATCAGGCCCTTGTGCGCCAAGCGTCTTCTTCTCTGGACTCCGACCCTCTGCTCGGGCATTCCACAGATAGCTCAAGTTTCGTCGTACATGCCACGGTTTTTATACGCCACATCAAAGTGCACGTCAGCTTGCCACACGCGTGTATGGGTCAGGTTAGGGGGGCGGGTCAGAAATGTGTGTTTTTGAACACCTTATTACGGTCCAAATGCCAGCTTGCCTCTGCCGGCACGCGGGCTCTGACACGCCACTTTGCTCTGCTCATGCGTGCAAAATTTAAGCAGGCGAGCTTGAACAAGTCAGCTTGGGCTAGCGCACGTCAGTCGGCACGTAGTGTGCACATTCCCGCATCATAAGCCGGTCCATCTCCTGACAGACCGTCATGCTGTCTCGTGATACACAGCTCTGAACAATTCTACGGAGCTCAGGGGAATGGGACTGGATAGCACGGTGTACACAGTGGTACACCGCGATAGACAGCGGCAGCCGCATGCAGTTCCAAGTGACAGGGGTGGATCGGCTTATTGGCTGTCGGGGGGGTTGATGTCGGAGTCACGTTTCAACCACCAATATGGTGACGGAAGTCTGCCACGTCCATGAACGGACGCAGTATTATCTTCTTCTCGGCCTTGATGTCCGGATGATCGCCCATCGGATCCCACCCGAGAGTGTCGGTTTGCGCAACAACTTACCTGCCAAATGCACCGAACGAATGAATGCTCAGGCGAATTGGGATGCTGATCCATGGGAAAAGAACGCAAGCTCTCCTCCCAGCGTGCTGACCTGAAAAAAATGATCAGAAGATTGGATTCCACGCGGAAACTAAAAAAGAGAGCATTTTGAGGGCGGCGAATTGTATAATAGCGGGAGGGGGCTCCCACGGTGCGCACGGAAACTCTAGGACCGACCTTCCCCGTTCGTGAGAAAAATGCGAAGAATGTAAAAGAACACCCCGTTTATCTGTCTGTTCTCAGTGTTCTGTCCGGCGTCTCAACTTGGCCCTCGGAGAAAAAGAAAGGCAGAATGTAAAACCGAACGCTGCGAGCGGACATGCTTGACGACCTTCGATCGCGCGCCGCGGGCGTGATAAAATGCCGGGAAAAGGAAGAGAAGAGAAGAAGAAAAAGAAAAAAGAAAAAAAGAAAAAAGCCGCTCCGGGTCGGAGGCAGCACAGTGCCACAACCCCGTCCGCTCTGCGCTGTGGCTGACGTCTCGACGAGCTTATGTTCAGCGCAAGCGCCAAGCCCCAAGGTGCGCCACGCCTTGATGCTTTAGTTTGGGAAATCGGTAGCCACTTGACCCGTAGGCCGTGGCTCTGCAGTACCGCCGAACACGTGAAGCTTGGCTCCCGTGTAGCAGGCTTTCCCTGATACCTATACCGGGTTTGCGGGAAAAGGAAAAAAATAATAACAACGAAGAAAAAGAAAGAGTAGAAAACACTCATCTACCACTTGGGGTTCTTCGAAGGCCCCCTCCTTAAACGAAATAGCAAAAGAAAACAAAAAAAAATTGCAAAATACCGGCTTCTTGAAAGACCTATCATCCAAGGAAAAGCCTACCTCAAACAACTCGCGTAAGTAGAGAAGCACCTGCCAAGAAAAAATCAACCACCGGTCCGACACTAGAAGTCGGCAAGAGCAGGAGAAAGCGGATCTGTCTACAACGCTTCCTAGCATGATTCGCTAGTAAAACACTCGGAGGAGCCGCGTTATTCCGACGTTGGACTTTTTTCAACGTCTCTGCCAGGCAATATGGTGTTCGGAGTCATCAGCATGCCGAAGAGGCGGGCCTCCTCTGCGTATTCCTTCAAACGGGTGCTTGACAGACAAACTGAAAAAAACTCCGCCACTGAGCAGGTTCACCCAAAAAACCGGAACGGGGTCCCGCTGTCCGTTACGCGGTCGGGGGTTCTCTCAGTCAACCGAGCAGGGGATTATACCCTGCGAGTTAATCGGATATCGGGGGGTTTTGAGAAATGGCAAGCGGAATGTCATTGGGAGTGTGGCAGTCGCGTTTTGTCGGAGTCCTTTTACATAAGCGCCAGCTAAATGCTCGACGATGCTGCCAGACAAAAAACCGAAGGGATCCCAAGTGCTGTATCTATCCGAACCACGTGTTGAACGGATGTGAGGTCATGCGGGTCTACCCCTACACGATTAATCACACAAAAAGTCCTGAGTGAGAAAACACCACACGGTGGTGTAAGCGAAGAACACAGATTGGGCAGCGTGGAACACTACCTCGTGAAGCCACGCAAGTTCGAATCCTGCCCGGGTATTTCTGTTTGACTACTCGAGGCAAAAATCGCCAATCATCCGTGCTTGGGCGTAGTGAAAAGGGAACCTCAATTTTGCAGTTGTTTCGTTCCTATCGCCCCCCCTCTAGCTTCTGCGAAATAAGCACTGACCTCCTCCGAGTATTTTCGCCCTCCCCAGGGACCTACCTACCTTACTGGGGACCCTGCTGACAATGACAAGACGGGGAAGCACGGTTCCCGAAAGAAAATGCCGCTCGTGTGAATATGGTCTTTCCGACGCCGCAGCTTTCTTAACATCGCACCTTTGTTTTGAGGGTTCTTTTTTTGTATGAGCACGCGCTCTGTAGGAAATACTTGAGGAGACTGCGAGTTGCGAAACCTCAAAGGTAGTGTGGTACTCAGCAGCATGCCGATGACACCCCACTATCGCAACAACAATATTCCAATCTATGCGCGGCTGCTTCGGCAGTTCGACAATTACTTTTGTGCAGTCTGTCGTCACAGATTGTTGCTGCATATCAAGTCCAAACTACTGTACTAGGAACTCGAGCAAAGCGCATGGCATAATGAGCACACCACTCGAGCTTGCAACAGGAGAATTTGGGTGGATTGAAGGTGGGTCTTCGAAGACTCTGTCTTTCTTGCCTCTCTACTGGACGACATACTCTGCAAGAAAGTCTCAACCAACTCCAAGCCTAGTCTGACACTGCCTGTCGCGTTGGGGAAAGGAAGCAGAGGAAATACTCGAGGGGCTGCCTTGTGCTTGCCGAAGGAGGCTAGAGGGGGAGAAACAATA
The DNA here is from genome assembly GCA_030068145.1 of Diplonema papillatum. Classification (NCBI taxonomy): domain Eukaryota; phylum Euglenozoa; class Diplonemea; order Diplonemida; family Diplonemidae; genus Diplonema; species Diplonema papillatum. The sequence goes on along the minus strand of JAPJBO010000504.1, from coordinate 138,370 downwards.
CAACTCCAAAATGGGTCTTTTTTGTTGAACGCTTACGCCCGCCACTGAACCCAGATTCACCTGTGTTTCGTGTGGGCTACAGCACATTTACCTCCTTTGATCTTTTGCAGCTGGCAGCCTCCTCAAGTATTTCCTACAAAGCAGGTGCTTATACAAAACAAAAGGCTGTCAAAGAAAGCACGCCGGCGTCTCAAATCCCTCAGAAGCGGCCCCGTTTGTTTCTACTTCTTGCGCGCGCTTCGTTCGGTTTTCAAACATGCGGCCATCTGTCGGCGGAATCTCCAGAAGCCGGGTCAAGCACCCAGAAATCACAATAGGGCCCCGATTGTAGTTCCTTCCAAAGACTCTGCCTCTGTTGCATACAGGAAGAGCTTTTGACAAGTGCTGTGGACGGCCGGGAGAGATTCCTGCCAACACAGTAGGTTTTTCACGAGCCTTGAGCCATACGATTCGGGACCATTTTGCTTAAACGGTGTTAGGGGAAAGGGGCCAGCGTGGTCCTTCCGAGTAGGGGAGAAGAAAAGAAGAAAATAAAAAGGCCGCTCCGGCCCTGAAGGAGCTTCCAGTGTAGGAAAGGCGAAACCGGCTTGGCAGCAGTGTCTGGAAGGCTTCCAGGGCCCTGACGAAAGAGCAGTTCGAGGAAGAGATGCTCGCATTGCAGAAGCAGAAGACGGGTAACGTCGCCCAGTACTTGACCAATATCCAGCGCTGCTTCAGCAGTGCGTTCATCGGAACGTGTCGCTTCTCACAGTTCACGAGCAACGATGCAGAGTCTCTGAATGCGGCGTTGTTGCCGATCCGGGAGTCTCCGAATGTAGTGACAACAGTTAGTCTGAAAACGAGTCCATTGCTCAAAGGTCGCTCTGAAAAAGCTTTGGCGTCTCGCGATTGTTTGGACGTTAAATGCTTCCCGGGTATGCACAACGAGCACAAACCCGAAAAGACGACAGAGCGTCTCCATGGCCCCACGCTGGGGAGAACCGACCGCGTACTGAATGTGGTCGAACCGATTAAAACCTTATATTAGGGCGGAAACAACCCGCACCACGTGAAGCACCGCAAGTGTCGCGAAACCCAAGCACTACTCTACGAGAAAAGACATAAAAACGCGGACAACAGACCGGTACGGGCTACAAGGCAACCCCTGCTCAACTTGTAGAACGTAGGGGGCCCAAGACTGCACTCCACGAAGGAATGTACTTGGTGTCGGCCACAAACAGTCCCGGACATGGCTTGCCATAACCCATAACGAAAGCGTGCACTAACTATACAACCCAGCCCTTTCTTGCTCTAAGAGAACCCATTCATGAACGGTCACACGGAGACCCTAAACCCCCGGAATTTCAAGCGAACTTTAAGTCTAAAAACCTCTGAGACTTCAAAACCCCAAAGTTTCAATTTTCACTCAAAAAAAAAAAAAAAAAAAAAAAAAAGACCGCAGTTAAGAAACCGCTTTTTCGGAGAGTCGCCCGGAGACTTTATAAACCCGGACTTGCACGCAGACTGTCACCTACAAAAAAACACACTGCACAGCCTCTCGTCCCGACTCTTGAAAAAAAGGGGGAAAAAGAAGGACCTGGGCCCCCGAACCGAAAGAAAAAAGAAAGAAAGAAAGTAGGAAAAGGAAAGGGCACAGAGACCCTCCCTCCTGCCACACGTCGCCGCCCCCCCTCCCGTACAAGGAAAAAGGAGCAAACCTACGCGCGCGAGAGGGGGAAAAGAGCTCTTGCCCTGCCCTGTGGTGGAAGAGAGTAGTTTGGTGTGGTTGGAAAGATGACGGCCATGGACAAGCTCGGTCTCTTCGGGACCCCGTCGTACATCAGCATCGGAGACGAGTACGACAAGAAAACCGCGCAGAATGACAGGTACAAGGGCAAAGGGTTTTCCTGTGTTCCCAGCAAGCGCGGGCAGGGGCCGGAGGTCACGTTCGACCGACGGTTCCGGTCCATCCACGAGGGCGACAAGTACGTGGACCCGGGCATGCACGATAAAAAGTACCGCATCCAGCAGGAGCGGAAGAAGATCACCGCGGACGGCTTCAAGTACACGTCCCCCGGCAAGCGCAGCTGCGGGTCCGGTAACCACTACGGCTGCTTCGCCGAGCGGTCCAGCCAGCTCAAGCACGAAACGGAGTTCGAAGTTGTGAAAAAGGTATGGCGAACCTCGTCCCTCCCCTCCGCAGTGTGTTAAAAAAAGTTGGCGGGTAGCACGAACTGCCGGACCGCGGAGACCACCGCGAAAGATTTTTGTAAAGGGGGGGGTCGAATAATAACAGTTATTTGACACACGTCTGGTTGTCTAAAAACACTACCACTATTTGATCCAGCTACTGTTCGGCTACCCGGAACTTTTTAAGTATTCGACAAATCGAATAATAACACAGGTGTTATTATTCGACCCCCTCCCCCAAAAGAGGTTTATACCCTGCACACGCGAAGAACAAGAAACTTTTGCTTTATCATTTTCATCACCTTTGGTCAGTTGATGCTGATCGTCCGTTACTTCGTTTATGAGCGCAAGCCCGAACTCCGGAAATGTTCCTGTGTCTTGGTCTCGTCTTTTTTGAGACAAACGTATCAGGTTACCACACAACCAACACCAATAACAACGATCCCCTCCACAACTAGACTCACATCGCTGTCCTGTCTGCAGACACTCAGGTTCCGCTCTGATGATGGTCCGCCTTATGTGTCCGTGGCTTAAAGGACCGAAACACGGCGCAGACGGGAACAGTGCGGTGTTGAGCACATATCCAAGCACGTTCTTGCAATCCCCTCCTCTTCACTTTGGACAGGTTCTTCACTTCGAGTAGTAGCGATCTTGTTCGCTCACTAGCAGGCTACCCACCCTACGGCACGTACCAACAAGCACCACGCCTATTCTTTTGAATCATATATCGAAGAGTTAGCGAAAAAGAATTCAAAAAAAACACAGGGAGAGCTGCCAGACCGAGTCAAGCCCATCCCGAAGAACATCGTCACGGGCTCGTGTAAGAAGGGGCTCCACTCACTCAACGACACTTGCATCGGCGAGCCGTACAAGTACCAGTCCGACCCGTACGATGCGCAACACAAGAGGCACATCGACGAGGCCCGCAATGCATCGCAACGGCAAATCGGTGGCGCCTTCAAAGCTTCAAGCCACGGCGGTGGCACGTTCGACAAGACGGATCAGGGTTCCAGCAAGATTTACTCCTTGGACAGGTGTGTGCTCTTTTATGCTCTTTTGTGCTCTTTTGTGCTCCGCTGCTCTCCGAAGATGTTCGTCGAACCATCCTGCTATTTTGAGTAATTTTCGCACAGACAAGGCTACCAGAATCCCCACCAACATTGCAACAAATGCTGTACTTGGTTCAGGAAATGCGCGGTGCTAACGTGCACATGCACACAGCAATCCCCACAGGATCCTTAGGTGGCACACCCCAAAACTAGGTATTGGGCGGAGAAATTCTCCTCAGATTTACCACACGGTCCCAACAGGACCCCAGAGACACGAGGCCGGCTTTCAGCGGACCTAGGGCTCTTCTGAGAACTAACAATCTTGCACAAGTGGGAAACCAGTCAACCGACACGCAATAAAGCGAAGTGCTTGTCTTTTTTGTGTTAACAATGCATTGTTGGAACTAAGAAATATGGGCGGCATAGAGAAAGAAGAACTACTCTACGGCACCAGAAAGTTCAAAAAAACCATGGTAAAGAAAGTAGAAGGAGAAAAAATAAGGATGTAATGCCCTTATATCCCACTCAAAACAAATTTGTGCCCTTATATCCCACTTCAAACAAATGTTGTGCCCTTATATCCCAAACTGGGATATAAGGGCACAAATTTGTTTTGACAAATTTGAATCGAGGAAAATGCTGGAAAACTTGCCGAGGAGGGGCTTGAACCCCCGACCACTCACCTTGAAACCCAAGGGTGGTTGGCTCGACCATCCGGATACCTACGGCGAAAAAAAAAACTTTTCGTCCAGCCGGGTCCCGACGCTGGACTCCTGTTGCTGTTGCTATTGCCACGTGCATGCGTGCACACTGCAGCACAGCCCCTGTCACAGCAGCGAACGAAGGAGGAGAGCGGGCGCGTGCGCTTTGACTCAAAGTTTGAGTGCTCAGACAGACAGGAACAACAGCGAAAGGTGGCGTTTGAGTGCACTGCCATGCTCCTGACATTGGCAGTGACATGGAGACATCACGTGTCGCGAGTTGACGCCCATGCCTGGGCCCTGGCACGGCGAGCCAAACCCGAAATCGAACCCGAACCCAGAAGTTCGGGTGAGGAGTGATGGTGGCAGAACCGAACCCGAAACCGAACCTCAACCCGAAACTGAACCAGTGCCCGATAGCCTCGGATAGGAAACCAAACTCGGAACTGAACCCAGATTACAAGACAGATGGCCAGAACCGCGGAGGACGGTGGGCTAACAACCCAAGGTGGCGACACAGTCGGACACTGTTGCCGACAGACGGAATCTGCAGCTCACGCAAGAATGGCTGATTCCTTCCTAAAGTCATCAACTGTCGTTGTGCCCACGCCTGCACCGCAACTGGTTGCACACACACCGGTTGCACGACGGTGGACACAGCTTCCTTCACTGCAGTAATCTTCGCTTACGGATCATGAGTCTGATGAGATCAGTTGTCTCGCCTGACTCTCGGCTGTAGCATCTGGCCAGCTACTACAGTTCTGTCACCGCGATTAGCCCCGAACGTCAGCGTGGCACGCCGTGACACGCCGCACGGTCAGACGGTGCAGCCAGGCACCTGGCTCTGATGCGGTTCTCTTGAGTACTTGCTTGAGCCTCCCAAGTTGAGGCACCCGATCGGGGATCGAGTGTGGCCGCGGTGGCCAGCTTGAAGTTGTGAAACGGTGCAACCAGTCGCTCTGAGGCACCCAGAACGTCTTGAGACGTCTCGGGTGGGGCATTGAAGCCAGCTTTATGCCTACGGACAAGGAAACACCAAAAACGGATGGAAGGGGGTGGACTGGGTCAAAAAATTTGGTCAAATTTTAGGGGTCCAAATTTTTGGGGTCGAAAATTTTGGTCGAGATTTTTGGTCCAAATCTTTGGTCGAAATTTTGGGTCCAATTTTTGGGGTCGAAATTTTGGGTCCAAAATTTTTGGTCGAAATTTTTGGGGTCCAATTTTTGGGGTCGAAATTTTGGGTCCAAAATTTTTGGTCGAAATTTTTGGTCGAAACTTTGGGTCCAAATTTTTGGTCGAGATTTTTGGTCCAAATCTTTGGTCGAAATTTTGGGTCCAAATTTTGGGTCCAAATTTTGGGTCCAAAATTTTTGGTCGAAATTTTTGGGGTCCAATTTTTGGGGTCGAAATTTTGGGTCCAAAATTTTTGGTCGAAATTTTTGGTCGAAACTTTGGGTCCAAATTTTTGGTCGAGATTTTTGGTCCAAATTTTTGGTCCAATTTTTTGGCATCGAAATTTTTGGTCGAGATTTTTGGTCGAATTTTTTGGGTCCAGATTTTTGGGCAAAATGTTGGGGCAAATTTTGGTCGAAAAATTTGCCCTGGAATTTTTGGACGTTGTGGCCGAGTCAAAGCACACATGCCACCGGCACCATGGGTGGCCGGTTCGGTTCCCTCAAAAGACTTTTTACACGACCAAACAAATTTTGTGCCCTTATATCCCACTTCAAACAAATTTTGTGCCCTTATATCCCAGATTGGGATATAAGGGCACAAAATTTGTTTGAAGTGGGATATAAGGGCACAAAATTTGTTTGAAGTGGGATATAAGGGCACAAATTTGTTTGGGGTGGGATATAAGGGAAATTTACCAAAAATAAGTTGTCGACAACGAAAGAAAGAAAAGAACAGAAAATAAGACTCTGCATTCCACGAAGAAGACTTGATGCTAGCATCAAACACATGAGAGGCAAGTAAACTAAGATTCTCCCCCCCAGTCACTTTGTTCAAATCAGACGCATCAAATGCCGAGCACTTTACAACAGACCGCTGCCGCCGAAGAAAGACATGAGCCTCAAGGGACAGCGAAGCATCCCAGTCGCCTTCAAGCCTTCGTCGCCTGGTAAACGCGGCTGGAATTGCACGATCGCGCCGTTCCCAGAGTACAAGGAAGACCCCCTTGAGCTCCAAGAGCGCCGAAAACGCGAAGAGGCGAAACTCGCAAAGCCGCAAATCATTTGGAAGCCGATCAGCGGACCGAAGTCGACCCCTACGAGGTATGTGAACCCGTGACACTTCAAACGAAATTCGACCCGGCACCTAGTATCCATCGCTCAGGTCTCATTTGTTGCACCGGCTGCAGACAGAGACTTAGCACCGCATTCCCAAACTGAGCGACACGTGCTAGCGAGGAGTTAACCAACCCGTCCTAGTTCGACGGCGATCAAACCGCGCGCCTCGCCGTTATAGATTGGTCTCTCGAATGAACGGATTTTCGCCTGCTCTTCAAAAAATGTCTTTTTCGCAGCCCACTGGACGGAGTCGAAACTCTGGGCGTCGCGTCGCTTTATCGAAAAGGACCGACTGTGCGAAGAGCGGCCACTACTCACCGTTGCTTTCCCGCGGATGAACGGCGCAGAGTTGTGCTTGGAGTAAAAGGTGAAGCCAGAAAGCTGCTAACCTTGCTGCTGACCACATGAAGTGGTGCTAGCAGCAAGCAAGCTACTTTGTTTCTCTGGAGACGGATTGGAGCGGCAAACCTGTCGTTCGGATTATTATCAGTTTTCAAAGAAACAAGTTTCTTTTCCTACTAAGGGAACAAAATTTGAAGTGGTGAGATACACCTTTTTAAAACCGTTGTATTTTTTGGCGTGCACAGTTTTCGAGCGAGCTGATTCGGGATAAAGCATCCGGAATGTGGCGCAAGCTGCTTGGGGACACAACTGGCGTCGAGGTAAGTCTCATCCCGGTACCCACAGAGGGTGAGAGTCCCGTATTTCCTCGACGAGCCATGTTGAATGAACACGGTGACGGCGCGCGGCAAGCAGAGCAGGAGCGGTGGACGAGAGTGACAGACACAAGCATAGGAGTGAGGATTCTATTACTATGCCCCAATGGGACAACACATTTTGTTCCTTTTATATCCCAACGGGTTTGCCTTGCCCCCAAGGATCCAAATCCCCAAGGAACCAAATTTCAAGTGTTGGGTTATATGAGAATTACACCTTAAAAAATGAGACGAGGGAGTTACGCGGTGAGGTCCAGCCTCAGAAGCTTGAGTTAAAGAGGGTGTGCCCGAGTCACACCCGAAAAGCGGGTGTGCAACAGCCAAAACGCGTGTAAAAATCCACACCCGAAAAGCGGGTGTGACGCCCGCTTTTTTAACTCCAGTTTCTGAGGCTGGGGCTCCACGCTGCTTGCTGCCGACACATTTAAGACAAAACCAGCAAAGCACGTATCCGAGCAGCGGGGCTTCCAAGAGCTCCTGTGCAGCTTTCTCTCAACTCACCGAATCTGCTTTGTTGCTCGGAAATCGGCCCAACCCGTGGGACCGGTACTGTGTGGATGTTTGCACATGCGGTGCGGCCGCAGCAACCCTGCAAAAAAAGTCGACGAAACGCCAGAACCAATTCAACTAAGTCGAATAGTCGGCAATAGGCAACAAAGACGCACGCACAAGTACACGTACTGCCACTGCAGCAGATACGATACGCAGACTAACATACGATACCTTCAAGGAACCTTTACGACGTACCACGATACGCACACAAACAGACGATACCTTCAAGGAACCTTTACGACAGTACACGTACTGCCACTGCAGCAGATACGATACGCACACTCACAAACAATACCTTGAAGGAACCTTTACGACAATGGTCACCCGGAGACTATAAAACCCCGGATCCCTAAGCGAACTTGCACTCTAAAACCGCAACGCAGAACAACTGTTATGTAACCGAGAGCGGCACCCCCTCCATACCCAAGCCTCTACGTTCAACCGGAGACTTTAAAATACCGACCTTCTAATCCACAAATAACGCTAAAAACGCAACGCAGAACGACTGTTATGTAACCGCGCACTGGGGAATACGGGCGCGAGGCCGCAGCTGTACCTCTCCTCCGCTTAGCAGTTCGCGCTACGCGCCGAATTGCTCCGTGCACGAAGAGCGCTCTGGAACACGGGCTTGCAGCTGCGCGGCGATGCTCTTTCTCTTTTTCTTTTTTGCAGCCGGCATTCGTTTACACAGGCACCCTCCTCCTTTCCAGAAGTTGACCTGAACTGGCTAAAAGCAAAAGAAAAGGGCCTTTCTACAAACGACGCGCAAAAAAAAAAAAACGGAGAAAACCATAAGGGAAGCACTTAAGTCGGGAAAATATTTATCGGAAACTGTTTCCGATAAATATTTTTTTTGTTTCCGATAAATATTTTTTTTGTTTCCGATAAATATTTTTTTTGTTTCCGATAAATATTTTTTTGTTTCCGATAAATATTTTTTGTTTCCGATAAATATTTTTCTGTTTCCGATAAATATATTTTTGTTTCCGATAAATATTTTTCTGTTTCCGATAAGTATTGATCACTTTGACAGTAGGTTCACCTACTTCGTCCCGTGGACGACCGCGACGAAGCCAAATACGATCGTTTTTCTATCTAGTTTCGGGTCGAAAGCCTCCCCAGCAAAGGCTGTTCAATTTTCAACACCAGATACGCAAACCTTTTCGAATGCAGCACACGGGTATCCATCAAGTGACATCTAACTATCTGGTTGCATTGAGCAGTATCCGGATCTGAAAGCTGAAGACTTTGTACCACTTCACCGCGACAAAGGTCACGAACCGGGTTCGGCTTACACTGCAGTTGCAGTAAAACTGCGTCTTGCGCACGAGCGCGGAAATCCGCCACCCACCATTCGGCTAGATATTGCAAGAACACAACTGCAAAGCTTACTACAAACGGATAGTGTTACAAAGGCGAACGAATCATGCGAGAACCTACGTAGGGGCCCCTCAACAGCTTTCAGAACGGCAAGTCAAGAAAAGGATAAGTTTGCACATTCTCTTCCGTCTGATCTGCATGTTCCCCAGTTCTACCCTTCGTTGATCTGTTGTGTGTATTCGCAACGACTTCATCCGGGTCCTACGCGGCCCCAATACGACAAAACTGCATGCGGTCCTGACCAGGTAACATCCTCCTACCTGAAAATGTCTAACCACTTGGTGCCATCGAGGAAGCCATGGAGTGTAAGTATGCCAACGGGGCTTAGTAGTATCGGGGCTGCCGTGCATACTAGTTCCCGTAAAATATTTGTTTCCCTTGACTTGTGCCATGTCGGACGGTAGGATTTTCCGCGTCAGCCTCATTTCAATCCTGGAGACAAAAGCACTCACACAATAAAGACTAGCCCATTTCACGGGCCAAAACTGCCTTTGTTGCAGAAATCAGCAACACAGGCAAGCGATGACAGAACAGCGCACACGAAGACGACCGGCTCTGAAGAGACCCGCGCCGCAAGCTGCGCGAGCAGAGGGTGCCAAGCAAACCAGGAAGGAAGGCGAGGAGATTCAGATGGCACAGCAGGACGCCCGCGAGGGATCACCGAGGTCGAAAGACAGAAAAGGGAAAGCAGGCGTGGCCGGCTTGAAAAGCTGCAAGCGCGGAGAAGGCACAGGTACAGAGCAGTCCACATGCAGACGAGCAGTGAAGCGGCCCACATCACAGAGGTCTATCACACTGGCTCCGGATTACTTAGGGTCCTCGCAAAATCCAATGAAATTGCTTGCCCAATGGGACTCCCCTTGGGCACATTTCGCACTGGGGACTAGTCCCCAGGAACCCGTATCAAAAATATTTCTCGGAAACAAAAAATATTTATCGGAAACAAAAAATATTTATCGGAAACAAAAAACTATTTATCGGAAACAAAAAATATTTATCGGAAAAAAATATTTATCGGAAACAAAAAAATATTTATCGGAAACAGAAAAATATTTATCGGAAACAGAAAAATATTTATCGGAAACAAAAAAATATTTATCGGAAACAAAAAAATATTTATCGGAAACAAAAAAATATTTATCGGAAACAGAAAAATATTTATCGGAAACAAAAAATATTTATCGGAAACAAAAAAAATATTTATCGGAAACAAAAAAAAATATTTATCGGAAACAAAAAATATTTATCGGAAACAAAAAAATATTTATCGGAAACGTTCCGATAAATATTTTCCCCACTTAAGTGCTTCCGATATGGTTTTGTCTCAAAAAAAAAAAACACAGTTCGCTTTCCCGTTTTTCTTTCGTTGTTCATTTGTTTTTGCTTTTTTTTCTTTGTGTCTTTTTTTCTTCATTTCTCTTTTTCATTTGTGTTCTTCTCCCCAGTGCGGGGTTGAGCCCAGAACCATTCCAAGCACGACCTTGCATTCCCCCCTTTCGGGAATGCGAAAATGCTGCCTACAGGAAATACTTCCCCGCACTCTCTTCCTCAACTATTGGCGCTGCTTACGGCAACGTCCTGTCCTGTGATCTGCGGAGTTTACTTCATTGACTGTCACCGTCAAATACTCGAGGGGCTGCCTTCGGCTTATTTCGTATGTATTTCGAAGGGGGCTCGAGGGAGAAACAAGCCTTTAGCCTCCTTCGAAATAAGCACAACTACGACGTGGGTCTTTTTCGTAGTAACAATGCACTGTAAACACGAAAGAGAACGCTGGCAGCATGTTTGGGAGAAGATTCGCCTAACGATCATATACACTCACTATCATTCACTAGCAGGCCAATCCTCCCCCGGCAATCACGCCTGCCATTACACCTAAATTTACCTGTGTTTCGTGCGGGCTACTCATTATCCTCCTCCTTTAGGTTTTGCAACTGGCAGCCTCCTGAAATATTTCCTACGAAGCAGGCGCTCGTACAAAAAAATTGGACACGTCAGTGCGTGGCGAGTCGCAATCACGGGCAGCAGGGGGGGCCTGACTTTTTTCTGAAGTTTCTCCGACTCGCAGCTCCCTAGACGGGTGACGAGCTACGAACAGCCGCCTGACGAAGCGGACTCTCGCTGCTGTCCTGTCTGCGGGCACTCAGGTTCCGCGCTGGTGATCTGTGGCTTAAAGAACCGTTAAACGGGCAGATAGGGCACGGTGCGGCGTTGAGCACATGATTCATTCCAAGCACGTTCTTGCATCCCCCGTTCGGGCACACTTTCATTGAAGTTGATCGTCAACGGTATACACGTGGATGTCAACGCCACCGACACCCACTCGAGGGAACCTTCCGTATGTCGGCTCCTCAAGCCAGATCCCCCCCCCCACGGGAACATCTTTCAGGCGGTCTCGTCCGCCAGTCAGAACGCCCCCGGCTGCGCCCATCGGTGCAACAATCATCTTTGACTGGGCCACGGCTCGCTCCGCGCCCACGGCGCAACGACTTGCGCCCGCCGTAGTAGTACGGGATAGTAGTGGGGACCGGATACTCCTCGGAGAGATGGTCCCTGCACTTTAACTCGTCTCTCTCTCTTTCAATGACGCTGACGGGAGTAAAGACGAAAGTGGCTCCAGGCGTTCACGACTCACCCGTTATATTCGTTGCAGTTTTTGTAGTGTACGTCGGTGCAGACTAGGTAGCTGTCGGTAACCACATTCCGCACAAGCGCGGCTGCCAACCTGCAGAGCCTCGTTTCTGCGAACCAACGAACGACACGCAGGTCTGGGGAACCACAAACCTCTCAGCTTCGATTATAGAGAAAGCGAAACCGAACCACCGTCAAAACAAAGGAGGGGGGGAAACACAAGCAACCAAAGCAAAGACTCCAGCAACGGAGAGGAGCATCCTCTTCGCAATTCTTTCTGCGGGTGTCGCTTTACGAGGAAAAGCGAGCCAGAGTAATTCATTTGCCGAAACGTACCCGGATACTCTACCAACCTGAGCTTCAAACTCTCAATATGCACACGTACGAGTGTGAAGGTGGCAGGAAATGGAATCTTGTTCACTTCCCGTGTTCCAAGAATCCGAGCCAACTGAATAGACACTGCTCCCGAGGCTTAAGCCGCGGTCCGTCCCATCCTGATAGACCGCGATTGTTTGGGTTAGTTTGGGTTAGCATGCAAAGAATCTGTGGCGATAATCTGCGTCGCCGGCATCGCGGTTATCTCTTCGCACGTGACGTATCAGCTTTCGCCTGATCATCGCACCGCGATAGGCCGTGAACTTCAGCACCTGGCGGATGATCAATTGTGGTGCGACGGGATGCACCGTGATCGTTTGAGGTCAGAACGCAGAATATCTGCAGCCTGCATTAGTCGCTAGGTGACTACCTCTTCGTACCACCTACAACGAACGCGTTGCGGATACAAAACGACCCAATCGGCCGAAAGTCGTCAACCGGAGGCGGAAGCCGCCGGAGTGAGGCCTGCGGAAGCGTGCAGCGGGAGAGGTCAATTAACCAGTTGGGTTCCTTCTGTTCGTTGCAATTCCAGCCGACGCTTCAGCGCAAAGGCACAGTGTGCAATGAAGGTCCGGAAAAACTCGGGAAGCCGCGGGTATTACCACAGCACAAATTGAGGCTTCAACACCGAATCAGTACCTAGCACCTGCAAGGATGACTCCTCAAGAACGGACTTGAAACTGTCAGCGGAGAAAGAAGACCCTGTTGAGTTTGACTCTCGTCTTTGTGCACTGACACAAGTGCGGCTTTGACCAGAATAGAAGAGGCAATATTTGGCTACCTGAAGAGAATCGTAGTTACTCTCGCTGGTTTACCCACGCTTGACCTGAATTGCACGTGTTGACTGACCCATGCCACCCATGCATCACGCACGGGCCGCGCATTTTCCAGGAGACCAGCGGCAACCAAACAAGTAAGTAAAAAGATTTCTTTTCGGCAAGAAAAAAAAAGAACGGGTACGGTACTCAATGCGGACCAAGCAACACACTTTTCTTTCGTGAAAAGAAAAGGAAAGCCTCTTTCCACCCCCTTCCCTTTTTTGCATCAGTGTTGTCACGTGGTCAGTTTGGGCCATGGCAGCAGCCTTAGCTACCTGTTCATAGGGGGGAGAGCCAGCAGCGATAGGGCGGAATACCGCCCCCAGCGAAATTCTGTCCTCAGGGGGCAATTGGCCACGAGCTATACTGATTTCTCCTTTTCCGAAGAATCGCGGCCTGGTGTCTTTTTGTGATCAGGTTCTCCTGATTGCACGCTGGTTTGTTCACAGTAGCATCGGTGGTCGACCTATGAGTAGGCGCTTTCCATCCCACCTGAAGAGATTACTTGCAAGGAAAACCCGCTTTTTTACCACGTTAATTGCTACCCCAGCGAACACCACCAGTTGGTAAATTTGTTGCATTGGTGTGATTGTCAGGCCTTCGACTACCCTGAGCACCACCAGTTGATCGAGCAATCTCGACCAAACTCACAAGGGGGGGTTGTGGCGGTACAGAAGCAGGCGGGAGTCAAGAAAAGAAGAAAACGATGAAAACGGAAAGGATGACGAGAGAAAGGACTCACACGACTCGCAACACAGGCGGCCCCCCAACCTGCCGACAATATATGTAATTTTTCGAGACTGGAGGTCCTATGAACATGCAATGTGAATAGCCTCTATTCGAGCCAACCCGGCTTTTCTTGCAACAATTATGAAACCGTATTGTTTTTGAACTGGATAATAGTTCAGAGTAAGCTTTTTTCCCTTCTGGGAAAATGCACGGGGGTGGCAGAGTGAGCGGGCGCCGGCCTTCAGGCCGGTCGGCCCGGGTTCGAACCCCGCCCCTCACACTTTTCCGGTCGAAGATGGTTTTCGAGGTTTGTTGGGTTTCGGGGTCTTGTGTGCCCGAAATTTGCGTTTTTGGCGGAGTTTCTCAGTATCTCGCGGTATTTGGTCACCCCGGGAAACGGAGTCGGGCGGCCGAGCTTGCCATCACAGGCCAAACTGCTACGAGAACCGAACTTTGCTTAGCTTCACGCGAACTTTGCTTCGTCCGAACTCAGCTGCGCCCGTACCAGAATTTAGCATCGCCCGAACTTTGCAGCGCCCGAACTTTGCTTCGCCAGAACTTAGCTTCGCCCGAGCGTTGCTTCGCCCGAACTCAGCTGCGCCCGAACTTTGCTTCACCAGAACTTAGCTGCGCCCGAACTTAGCATCACTCGAACTTATTATCGTCTGAACTTAGCTGCGCCCGAACTCTGCTTCGCCGGGGGGCGGCGGGGGGGTCCGGGGGGGCGCAAACCCGGGTACCAGCGCCAAACTTTTCCCGTACTCGGTGGGTCCGGGGGGGGTGTCCCCCCCCGGGCACGAGCACCGACCTTGGCTTCACCGGACTTTACCACCCTGGCCGAACTTCGCTCGTGCCGGAACTTTTTTTTAGTACCAGCGCAGCCTGAGCGCTTAGCACCAGAACTTAGCAACGCCCGAACTTAGCAACGCCCGAACTTAGCATCACTCGAACTTAGCTTCACCAGCATTGCCCGAACTTAGCTTAGCCCGAACTTTACTGTTCCCCGAACTTTAACTGCTGCCTCCAGTCTCGCCACGCGCCGGCCTTAGCCGAGCGCACGTACTTTTCCTCTGGACAGGTTTTCACCTGCAGCCACGGAAAAAGGGGAGCTTCGGACAAAGGTTGTCCTGTGTTTGGCAGCCTTGTCGGGTGCTGCGGCGATGGGGGTGGGACACGCGCAATACACCTGGTCTTTTACCGGGTGTTCAAACCGGGGAAAACCTGTTGAACGCTTTACCTGGCGACTTTCTCGGGTATTTCCTGCAGGGTGCTTCTTAAAGACAAAGACTAACAATTGCTGGCGAAGAACCTGTTCATTGCCGCGCCAGGACCCTAAACGAGGCCAGGGAGAAGTTCGTCTTTGTAAGCGGATTAATCACCCACCCCGCCCTTTCAGACTCTGAATCCCAGAAACCCCGGGTAAAAGACCTGTAGGAGGCCTTCATGCCAGTATCCTTAAAGAGATAGAAGTATCCAATCCAGCACCCGACAAGATGCTTTCTCACCCCCTCCCCATTCCCCCCCCTCCAACAGCACACAACTTCTTTCCCCTTTTTCCCTCAGTCCCCCTCCTGAAAAAACGCAAAACGAAAATGGAAACCCCCTTACTCCACCCTACCCCCCCCTCCACCTCACAACACTGTGAATACAAATTTCCCGTATGGTTTTCTCGTTTTCTTTTTTCATTCTTCTTCTTTCTTTCTTGTTTTTCCGTTCCGCGGTCCCCCTTTTCCACCACGTAATCGTCTGCCAGACTACGTCAACGCCGGGACTTGACCAGTCTTGTCCCCTAGGAGGGGGAGTCCAATGGCGAGTCGGATCCTCCGACGGCTTGGAACACATTATGAGCCGGGCCATCCCCTCTTGATAGACCGTGATAGACCGAATTATACAGCACCGGGCAATTCGATGCAGCTTTCGGAACTAGGGATGGACCTGATAGACCGTGGTGGACCGTGATTCACTGTGATAAACAGCGGCAGGCACTTCGATGCAGTTTCAAGAGATAGGGACGGACCAGCTCACATTGCTGAAAATGAACGCGAACGCTACGCCGGCACACACTAGTCAGTGCATGGTGGACAATTGCGCGAGTGGTTCTTCTTTATCACGCACCCCGCCCGATCCCCCTCCCTCCTTTCGAAGTTCGGCACTGCCATCCGGTTAACGTGCAGTGGGCCGCGAAGGACTTTTAGACGATCTCTCTGATTTATTAACCTTGGAGTGGCGCTCAACAACACGAAACAGAAGAGTCGTAGGGGGCTCATCGTCCGAATCTCACGCACAGCTGTAGGTGCGGCTGTCTGCGTTACTTTTTCGTGGCAACAATTCATTGTAGACACGAAAGAGAACGCTGGCAGCGTGTTTGGGAGAAGATCAGCCTAACGAGCATATTCACTCACTATCATCCACTAACAGGCTAATCCTCCCCCGGCACGTACAAACAAACCTGTTGTTGCGCCTGCCTGCGTCACCTTTTTGAACAAGACTTGATGGTGCACCCCCCCATCTACGTGGGAAGACTGAGGTAGTCCTTACACTCTAACTCGTCTCTCTTGTGAAGTGATAACCTCGCGTTTGCTGGGGCTATATGATAACAGGCCGCACGAAGTCACTGCTGGTGGTGTAACGCACACGGATCACGTGCGGGCGTTGCAACATCGTCTCCAGCCTTAGCCGGTTTTCCCCCTTACGACCCACAGGCAGCGCCAAGCGAAAATGGAACAGGGTGGAGGAGGGGGAACCAGAACAGTCTCTACTCTCTCTTTTTTTTTTCTTCTTGTTTTCGTTCTCACAAACGCTTCCCATCCACTCCCCCCGTTCTTTCCTCACTTCCTTTGATTCTTCCGTTGTGGCAAACAATGCTCACCCAACACCTCCGACCTTTTGCTCTGCTGATCACCACGGTACGATAGGGAAGGTCCTCGCTATTGCAATCCTTACAGACAGACGAAGCCAGAGGAAGAGCACACAAGATTTCGCAAACCAAAACGTGCCACACCCACCATGCAATCCTTCCCCAAGCTCCCATCCCAAGCCTCTACGGTAAACCCGGAGACTTTAAACTAGAACGCTTAGTACGAGAAACATTCTAATTCACTGACCGATACTCAGTTCATGAAGAAGTTTAAAGCAGAGCTTGTCACAATCCCGAGAAATGCCGCTGAATGCTAGCTTCATGAGAGACACGTGGGCACAAAGACATGTTTTTTACTCTCTTTCTTGTTCCGACGCGCACGAACTTCGTGTTAAGAACTCCAAGTCAAACACACTAGAGGTTGGGGTTGAGCACCAGGAAATGCCCATGGCGCGCGAGGAAGGCCGCCCCGTGCGCTTCGTGTTCGTCCTGCTGTTCTTCGCCCTGCTGCTGCACGTGGTCCTCGGCACCTTGTACTGCTGGGGGAACCTGACCACGTACGTGACGAGCTATCTGCGGAGGTTGTACCCGAGGGTCTCGTACGATGACACCCTTTGGGCGTACCTCCTGACCCCGCTGGCCCAAGCGGTTGCTATGCCGACCATCGGCGCGTATGTCACGAGCCATTCCGGCCCGAGGTCTGCCGCATACGCCGGGGGCTTGCTGTGCGGGCTATGCATGCTCGCTTGTAGCTACGCGGTGCGGTACTCCCTCGCCGCCTTCGTGCTCGTGTTCGGCGGCATGTGGGGGACGAGCATCGGCCTCGCCTTCAGCACGCCGATTGTGGCCGGCGTGACGTACCTCCCGGAGAGGAAGGGCCTCGTCGCGGGCGTCGTGGCCGCCGCGTACGGCTTGGGCCCCTTCGTGATGAACTTCGTGATCACCGCGTACGTCAATCCGCACGGCTGCAAGCCGGCGTGCCCAGGGCCGGCTGGCGATTTCCCGGGGTTCCGATGCCCCGGCTGGGTTCCGGTTTCGGGCGACGACGCGCTGCTCCTCGCCTGTACGGACAAGTTCTTCCCGCCGGAGTCGAGCGTCGTTCTGAGCGTCCCGTCTTTGCTTCAGCTGCTGGCGGGTCTGTACACCGCGGTTGCGTGTGTGAGCAGCTTTTTTATTGTGCCCAGGACGCAGCCCCTGGCGCCCTCTTGCTTCGCGAAGGCCGAAGGCCCACCGCGCAAGCGAGTCGCTTCCGGCACGGAGCAGGACGAGGACCCAACGCCGCAAGCGGCGCGGATCGAGGGTCTGCTGCGCAACATGGGGACGGACGAAGTCATGCGGGGGTCGCTGGGGTGGCTGGTGTGGACGGCTTTCATGCTCTGCGGCTGCGTCGGGATCTTCTTGCTGGCGCAGTACGAGAGCTTCGCCCAGTTCGGGGACGGCGTCTCGAACCCGGTTGAGTCGTCGCGTCTCAACTCGTACATGAGCATTGGGAACGCCTTCGGCCGCGTCCTGCACGGCGCGTTGTGTGACAGGTTCGGCTTCAGCAAGGTGCTCGTGGCTTCCTCCTTCGCGGCCTCGCTGCTGCACGTCACCTTCGCCTTCGCGGGGGGCTCCGTTGTGCTTTTTTACACGTGGTGCGTACTGATCAGCTTCTTCTACGGCGGCGTCTTCGCGATTTTCCCCACCGCAGCGCTGCACTTGTACGGCGACCAGTCGTTTACCGGGAACTTCGGGTTTGTCTTCTCGGGCTTCGCGTTGGGCGCGCTGCTGGTCGGCGTGGCCAATAGCTTAGTAACCGACATGCTCGGCTTGAAAGGAGCGACCGTCGCCTTGGGAAGCGTTACGTTTTGCGGGTTTCTCGTAGCGTGCGTCATCCACAGCCGGGTCGAGAAGCTCCAGGCGAAGGCTAGCTTCCACGTACTGCCGAAGCTGCTCGCTGCTGACTCGCAAGGGTAGTGCGCAGCGGGCGCCGAGCCTGCGGCACGTGCAGCTTGCCCCCCTGCAGGTAAGCTCGCGCTGAAAGCACTTTGCCGTGCAGACCTGTCGCGGTGCTATTGTAGGGACGGGGAGGAGAACTCGAGTCTCTTAGCTAGAAAGACTCGTGCGTGACCCCACGGCGAAGTCCGACCTTTTCCATGAGCTTCCGACGGTACCCCCTTCTTTCCCGAAGGTCAGCTCGCACAAATTGAGCTGTGCAAACCTGTGCAGGCAATTGAGGTGTTCTCAACTTCAGAACAGCCAGTGCAGGCAGGTGCAATCCGCCCTTTTTCCTCCACCTATGAACAGGGCGCTTCTCTCCGTCCTGCGTGCGCCGAAGGAAGTGGCGCTGTCCGTTAGATGAGTACACCCGCGCGCGACTTCGAGAAGCCGCTTTACAGCGAACGTTGTCGTGCAAGGTTCGTTCGTTCGGACCCCCTTTTGTTAATTAATAATGCTCTTGGGTTGGCGCGCGTTTCGAATCTCTGTGTGGCCGCTCGACCTCACGAAAGTGCTCACAAAGAGGCAAGCAGCGCCATGGGCTCACGTGGTTTCTTTTTAGCGTGTTCGAAGATGCTGCGCTGTTGT
The DNA here is from genome assembly GCA_030068145.1 of Diplonema papillatum. Taxonomy (NCBI): domain Eukaryota; phylum Euglenozoa; class Diplonemea; order Diplonemida; family Diplonemidae; genus Diplonema; species Diplonema papillatum. Next base: position 119,537 of record JAPJBO010000504.1, on the reverse strand, counting down.
AAAAAACCGTACACCGCGAGAGTAGGAGGAGTTTTCATTGACCGCCCTACCCTGAGCCCAAGTCCTGGACGTGGTTTCAGGAGGCAAATTTGGTTATGATCATGATCAGAAGGTCCAACTTGGGCGGTTCTGTTTCGTCACACATTGCATGTGGCTAAAAAATACTCGAGGGACTGCCTTGTGCTCATTTCGAAGGAGGCTAGGGGGGAGAAAACAATACAACTACAAAGTGGGTCTTTTCTTGTGTTAACAATGCATTGTTGGTCCTAAGAATTAGTAGTTGGCAGCGTACTACACGCTTACGCCCGCCAGATTTACCTGTGTTTCGTGTGGGTTACAGCACATTATTTACCTCCTGTATCTATCGCAACTGGCAATCTCCTCAAGCATTTCCGACAAAGCAGTTGCTTATACAAAGAAAAAGCCATTTGTTGAGAGAAAAGTAGGTTTCTGGCAGTCCAGACCAGGGAAACTCGCCGCTGGGACAACGCCATAATAAGCATTGGCTCCCCACAGCTCCACACACTCCATCGCTCGATCGAAGATCGCTCAGAACCTGAGCTCTCGATAACAGTCAGTTAGCCGGGTCAGACTTCTGTACCACTCATCACTTAAAACCTGCGTTCTCAGGTCAGACTTCTCTCTTCCACCCAGAACGCGCTTTTTTAGAAACTTCTGCGTCACTCAGAAGATTCGTTCCCGGATACACAGTCAGACTTCCCTTGCCTACATTGTTCTGTTGGCCAGAGGCTTAGGTTAACGGTACGGCCCGATGCAAGAGAATGCGATCTCCCCTGTTTTTTCCATGCACATCCACAAGACACCCCACTACACGAAGAAAGTGCAGCTTTCCAGGACAGTTAACCCTGTCCCCGCGTGAAGCGTTTCAAGGGTCAACCCTTCCTTCAAAAAGAGACGGCTGCATCATCCGGGGCCTGTGGACATGGTCAACAGAATCGTCAATGTGTCACCACTTTGGATCTCTGCATCCGGGTTGCGGAATGTTCATGCATTCCCTTTCGGCAATCCTGCAAGCTCAGTGGCAGCTTTGAGGCGAGCAACTACACCTTGCCTTAGGACCGACTGACCCATCGACGACGCCGCCAGACAAAAATCTGAAGGGACCCGAAGTACTGTAACTACCGAAGCATGTGTTGAACGGACGTGAGGTCATGAGAAAATAACACACGATGGTGTACGCGAAGAACACACGATGGTGTAAGCGCAGAACACACGATGGTGTACGCGAAGAACACACGATGGTGTAAGCGAAGAACACACGATGGTGTAAGCGCAGAACACACGATGGTGTACGCGAAGAACACACGATGGTGTACGCGAAGAACACACGATGGTGTAAGCGAAGAACACACGATGGTGTACGCGAAGAACACACGATGGTGTAAGCGAAGAACACACGATGGTGTAAGCGAAGAACACACGATGGTGTAAGCGAAGAACACACGATGGTGTAAGCGAAGAACACACGATGGTGTAAGCCAAGAACACACGATGGTGTAAGCGAAGAACACACGATGGTGTAAGCGAAGAACACACGAGAATTCTATTGATTTATCAGGGGAATTCTACTTGGTAAAACAAACGACCCTTAAGACTTGGATCGCGGGGGAAAATTTTCCCACCCGCCCTCCCTGCAACTCTGTTTATCATTTTCTGCCTTCGACGGCCGTGCGGCCATGGATACCCTCGTGCGAGGGTGCACTTTCTTGCTGGATACCAGCTTCCGTTGCTTCGGCGGCGAGATCCGTGGGGCATGGGTTCCCACCCTCCCCCATGACCTCCGGGGCTAGCCCGTTCGCTCACTTTCTGCGGCTAGCTCGGGGGGACTCCTGAGACGCAAGCAATGAACGGAGAAAACACGAGAGGTCACATACGATGGGGTTACCCCCCGAGCTAGCCGCAGAAAGTGAGCGAATGGGCTAGCCCCGGAGGTCACGCCACCAAACCCATCTCGCCAGTTAAAAAATCCCGGACCGCAAGTGAAATGTCCGCGATATTCTTATCGGTGAGAGACGTTACCGGGACCCGCGATGGCAGATCAGCAGGATTACCCGCGCTCTTCACCCAACGAACTGAAAATGCAATATTCAGTCGCTGCAAACACAACAATGCACGCACGACAGAGTCGTTGAGAACGTGCGAACGCCGGCATGATCCTTTGCGGGCTACCCCCTGCACAGAAGTATTGTCCACAACAATGGACACCGTGGAGCCCGCGTGCGCTGGTGTGATGGCCGCTACGGACCTCTCCAAAGCCATGGCTTCCAACTCGTTGATGTGGAAACGCCTTTCGGCTCTCTTCCACCGCGCACCCACTACAACCATGTCGTTGGTGTCGACATCCACGAGTACACCGCCCCAACCATCCAGGCTGGCGTCAACAAAAACCGCCAACTCCGGCGTCTGCGCGGCAACAGGCACGGCACGTCGCCGCGCAACCCGTCGCAGCCATACGGGGAGCGACCGCCGTATGCCGTCGGAGAGGACGACCTTCTCATCTACGGCCTTCTCGCCCCGGTTCAACGCGTTCGTCACCCTGCGAAAGAACTTCAAGACGAAGTAAAACTCGCCCACAAATACGCCGGTGATGGCCGAGGCGTGAAGGAGACGGCCAGCAAGGGACTCCACATCCGAGGCCGTCATTGAACCCCCTTCGATGGCGTCCTCTGCACGTTGCAACCGCGACCGCATTTTGCGCGATACGCCCACTGTTCCGTCGGCGTGATTCCACTCAACGCCGATGAACTCGTAGCGTTGCGCAGCCGTCTGCGTGTCGGCGGCCTTCCACGTCATGCCAGCTTCCGAAGCGAGCTCGTCCAACCGCGACGTCACCGCCAGCACTAGATCGTGCGGCCCTGCGTACCGGATGTTGTCCACCCACACGTGAACTACCACGTCCGAGGACACCGCGTACTGGCCGTCGACGTATTCCGGGTGCCCCGCCGCCGTCGACGCCACCGTGTGCATCAGCTCCGGCGCACAGGAATGTCCCATCGGCAGCCTCGTCAACTCCCACCACTCTCCTGCATCATCTTGGAATGCGAAGAGTCCGCGAGAGGCGATCGGAATCTCGATGCCGTAGAACCCACACCGGAAGTCTCGCGTCGAGCCACACTCCTCGCTGACCGCCTCGAGGTACTGAGAGACATGCTGAAGCGGGACATGTGCCTGGTAACCGTCCGTCTCGACCACAGCGTTGGCGTCGTACGTCCAGAGAATAAAGCGCTGACGAAGCGCCCCTTCTTTCTCCTCCACAACGGTGAACGGGACATTGAGGAGGCCGTTAGGCCCACGACCGCGCTGAGCAATCCCGTGCGCCTGCAATTCCCTTGCATGTGCTGAAGCAAATCTAGAGGGACGTGGGGGAGAAGACTTCGTTCTGCCATGCGCATGAGGAAAAAACGTCCGCGACCAGGTTTCGTCAAATCGTTTCCGCGTTTGCGGGTTCATCCGCTTCCGCAGCACGTCGACATTGATCGGGGGCACCGAGTCGACATGCAATGGCGCCGACTTCTCCGCGTCATTCTTCGGCAACCGGGTCCTTTTCCCCCTCCGAAGTATCGAGTGCCGCTGGTGTTGCTGCACGAAGCGCTCAGGACTGGCTTGGTCGTCTGCGAGGCGAAGTCGCACCGCGCGAACCCCCTTCGTCAGAGGAACATCGTCACCTCGCCGGTCTGCAGCACGCGCGCCAGAGCTACCGAATCCGTCGTGTACCGGATGGTCATGTCTGACACCGTCGGGTCCACTTCGTTGGCGTGCTTCGCCAGACGGGAGATCAAGTGCGCGGGGAACGGGGCCCCCCCGGCCTTTGCCGCCATCAGGTGGTCGACCGCGCCCCGCTTCACGCTGTGCGCCGAATACCGGCGCATCTTCTCGTCGGCTTTCAAAAGCTCGTCCAGCTGGTCCGTCGTCACCGTGCACAACTGGCGAAAATTGCCCATGCCCCGCAGCAAAACCGAAATTTCCCGTGTCAATGGCCCCCGAATCTCTACCACCTTGCTCCGACAAAAGGGATTCCTTCGACGGCCCTTCGGCAGGGTATTCCAATCCGTCAACAGGGGAAACGACGCCCGGGACAGGGTATGGACCTCCCCCCATCGCGCCGCCGTTTTCCACGCAATCAATACAGCCGCACGCACCCCTGGCGCCTGCCGGAACGCCCACTCCATCAGTACGTCCCTCGGGACCGGGATCGCCTGTTCCAACGGGATACTGCCCCCCGAACCCCGTAGAACCGTCATAAGCGAATGCAATGGGCGCGCATTCTCCCCAAAATGGCCGAAAACCGCCGACAAATTCCGGGCATACCCCAGCATACCCTGGGGCTCCACCTGCGTAGCCATAACAAAAAGCGTGGCTGTGTTCGGGTCCGTAGGCAGGCCATTGTCCGCCGCCCACCTGTGAAAGCGCCGCCACAAATTCTGACGTTCCTGCAGAGTCGAATCCGCCCACGCCTTCACAACAAACTGGTGCAAGCGCTGGATTGCCTCTGTCGGTGTAACCACGCGCTCCCTGTGCCTCTTCCGTACACCGCGTGAGATCGGGGCCCCGGTCTTGCTCGCCACAACGGCGTAAATTTGCTGGCCGATCGTCGAAAGCGGGAATAGGGGTTGGATTCGGGGTGCTGGCTGCCCTGCGGCCGCGGGCGTGGATCCGTGACAGGGCGAAGAGCTGGCTTTCATGTTTGCGGGTAAACTTGCCTGCGGAACGTCGCGAAGAGAATACGCGACCCGGGTCGGAGGAGGGATTCTTGGCCGAGACTCGGGTTCGCGTAGGGAATACGTTGCTCGGGTCGGAAGAGGGACCCTTGGTTGATGGTTGGATACTGGCAGAGGGTAGTCGGTCCCCCAGAGACCCCTGGGGAGGGCCAGTCACTTTCCCCAGGGTTTGGCGTTTCCCTGGCCCTTTTTTCCCCCTTTGCCTCCGCTGCGAGGACGGGCGTCCCACTTGCCCCTCTTTGCCATATCCCCCTCGACCTTGGCGACCGCCTTCTGCATCGGATTGTCCGATGTCATCGCCAACTCACGCATAAGCTGCGCCCGAGGAATATGCTTCACGTTCCAGTAGTACTGGAACTGTACTTCCTGGAACAAACTGTTCCCCAACCGGACGATCTCAGGGTTTTCCACCCAGCCCCCGCCTTGGGCCACTCCGTGCACCCAATCCCTCAAACGTTCGAATGCCCCCACGAGGGCTTCCGATTGCAAGCCTCCCATGTATTTGTGACGAAGGTCACTCACCAGCCTTGCGACGTCGCTCTCCATTGCCGCCTGCCACTCGCGAACGTCCGTCGCGTCTTCAGGGTATAGCGCCACCTTGGGGGACCTTGCGGGGGGGTCCGCTGGCGGGAAGGGCAACGCATCACATGCCGCCGATGTCGCACCCGGCTGCGGTGTATAGGGCCGATCCTGCTTCCCCTCCAGGGCCTGCAGCTGTCGCTGCATCCGCATCAGCATGGCCATCATGTCGGCCTGCTGCTGCTGCTGCATTTGGATCTGATGCTGTTGCTGAAGGAGCAGCTGCTCGGTGGCGGTCGGTCGCTGCTGGTCGGAGGGCTGCAAGCACGGTGGGGGCACCATCTCCCTCCATTTTCCCGTCGCCAAGATGTCGTCGAACTTTGCCCCGTCCAGGCCGTGAATCTCGACCAACGTGGCGGCAACCTTCCACGGCGCGAGGTTCCTCAACTCCTCGTCCTCCTCCACACCGAGAAGCTCCGCCACGAACCCTCTCCCCGCCACCAGCTGCAAATCGGCCGGAATCCCCGCGAACCACAGCTCAACCGCGGCCTCCAAGTCACTCAGCCGCACCCGACGTGAGGGTTCCGAAAGCTCGCCAAACCGCTCTGTGAGCCTGTCACGCCACGAAGCCGGAAAAGCGAAGGTCGTCCACCCATTGGACGTGCCAGAATGACGAAACGGAGATGCGGCCATATTGTAAGGAAATGAGTGAAAATTTTCCCCCGCGATCCAAGTGCGCACCGAGGTGTCCAATAAAGTACAGAAACTGTAGCTTTTAAATCGTTGGTACGCGAAGAACACACGATGGTGTACGCGAAGAACACACGATGGTGTACGCGAAGAACACACGATGGTGTAAGCGAAGAACACACGATGGTGTACGCGAAGAACACACGATGGTGTACGCGAAGAACACACGATGGTGTAAGCGAAGAACACACGGGTGTAAGCGAAGAACACACGATGGTGTACGCGAAGAACACACGATGGTGTAAGCGAAGAACACACGATGGTGTACGCGAAGAACACACGATGGTGTACGCGAAGAACACACGATGGTGTAAGCGAAGAACACACGATGGTGTAAGCGAAGAACACACGATGGTGTAAGCGAAGAACACACGATGGTGTACGCGAAGAACACACGATGGTGTACGCGAAGAACACACGATGGTGTAAGCGAAGAACACACGATGGTGTAAGCGAAGAACACACGATGGTGTACGCGAAGAACACACGATGGTGTACGCGAAGAACAAGTCAACTTGCAAAAAGTTGCCGCCCCCGCCCTGACTGTAGCGAGGAGACGGCTCGTGGTGCGATGGTGCAACAAGTCGCTTGGGCTTCGACTCCGGACGTAATTAGGTAGGGCGCAGGGTAGGGGCGATACGCTTGTGACAATACAGCCTCCTTGCTTCGACTTCGCGTGATACAAAATCGAAAGGAGAAAGGCCAGGCATTGGTATGTCTGTCACCATCGTCATGACGCCTTCGGGACACACGCTTCAAAAGGCGCAAGGCAAGGTGGGTGGGCATTTCAGGTTTCGCCGTTTAGACGCGCACGCCATTTCCGGGATCTAAGCCCGGAAATGAGTCCAGACGTTTCGAAAGCCTTCACAACAAGCGAACGTACACTCATCGTGGGGGGGGGGTGTGATCCACCCATTTTTGGCTTTTCTGACCTAGCATGGACTCAGAGCTCTGAAAACCCAGTACGGGACGAGATATCGTGGCGCGGGTGATGTCGATCCCTGATCCCCATCAGTGAACCAGCTAACAAATACTTGTTGTATTCGGGAACGCATCTACTAACAGTTGCTTTTCATACATCAAAGAAAAAGAGGAATCCTCTGCACTGCATGTACCGCCTGTTGGGCGTGCTCAGCATGCTATCGGCCGCGCGAGCCGGTAGTTTGAGGTTCTCACCGGAATTTGACATAACGTGGGAAGTGGGCGGCGACGTCGTTGCCTTCAACATGACCTGCGCGGCTGACCGATACTGCGCGATTGGATTCGGGGCCTCGAAGGCGAACTCGGATATGATCACATGCTACTAAGTGAACGAGGTGGCCGTGTGCAAAGACGAGCACGTCGGCAGTGATTCAACGCGACCGACCGAGGATACGGTACAGGACATCACCGTCCTTGACTCTGGAGCCATGGGCAAGGTTTGGTGGATTCAGTTCGCGAGGCCACTGCTCACAGGCGACGACGAAGACTCTGTCCTTGTGACGAACGCGCCGCAGTCTACCATGTGGGCTCTCGGTACCGTCGCCAACGGCTCACCACGAAAGCACAGCAGTCAAGGAAGACGCGTTGTGCAGTGGGACCCGTTCTTCGCCTTCAACGACGAACTCGGCTTTACTTGGGAGGTGACCCCCAGTTTGTTGATCATGAACGTAACGTGTTCCGGGAGAGATGGCTCCTGCGCAGTTGGTATCGGGGGAACGAAGACGCGCCCTTACACCACTCTTTGCCGCTACGCAGGACGCGCGGTCGCATCGTGCGAGGACGCACCCATTGGCGGGAGGCCGGGCTCGCCAATGCTTCTCGCGGACGGCAAACAAGATGTCACGGTGCTTTCGGCCGGAGGGACGGCCGGCGGCAATTGGTGGGTGAAGTTATGCCGTGCACGCTCGCAGAAGCGCAGCGGCGAGGACTTAGCACTCGCCGATGTGGGACGAAGTGCCATCGTGCAACAGGACCCGTCATTTGCCTTCAACGACGAGTTTAGCGTTTCTTGGGAGGTGACTCCCAGTTTGTTGGTCATCACCATGACGTGCACCGAAGGACACTACTGCGCAATCGGTATCGGAGGAGCGAAGGTTTCCTCTGACACCATTCTTTGCCATTACGCAGGAGACGCGGTTGCATCGTGTGAGGACGGACGCCAGGCGCGCCAGTATATCTTGTGGACGACAAGCAAGACGCCACGGTGCTTTCGGCCGGAGGGACGACAAATGGCGGTTGGTGGGTGAAGTTATCTCGGGCGTGGCAAACGAGCGATGTTGATGATGATCAGAGCTTCGTACGGGATGGCACGCAGTCTATTCTTTGGGCCATTGGCAGGGTGGCGAACGGTCATTTTCGGAAGCACAGCAGCGAAGGCTTTGCTGTCGCAGATTGGGTACAGGGTACCATCGTGCCACCACAGTCTTTCGCGTTCAATGACGACTTCGCGCTTACTTGGGAGGTGACTCCCAGTTTGTTGGTCATCAACATGACGTGCACGGAAGGACACTACTGCGCAATCGGTATCGGGGGAGCGAAGGTTTCCTCTGACACCATTCTTTGCTATTACGCAGGAGACGCGGTTGCAGTGTGTGAGGACGGACACGTTGGCGGGAAGCCAGGCGCGCCGATATATCTCGTGGATGGCAAGCAAGATGTCACGGTGCTTTCGGCCGGAGGGACGGCTGACGGCGGTTGGTGGGTGAAGTTATCTCGGGCGTGGCAATCAAGCGATGTGGATGACGACCTGAGCTTCGTGCGAAATGGCACGCAGTCCATTCTTTGGGCCATCGGCGATGTGACAGACGGCCGCTTCAGGAAGCACAGCAGCGAAGGCTTTGCAGTCGCCGACTGGGTACAGGGTACCATCGACATTCCGAAGCTCCTGGAGTTAGAATCAACTGCAGCGGGCTTTTTCGCCAGAGCTCCTGCGGACGATGGGCTGATTGCAGTGGACAGAACTTTCAGGTTGGGAATCGAGTTCTTTTCAGAGTCGACGAACAGGAGGGAAGGTGTCCCTTTGCAAGACGGGGAGTACACGAGCGTGAGGTTCACGTTTAGGTGCTCTGTGGGGAGGTATTGCTCGCTTGGGTTGAACGACGACGGACTGATGGTGCCCGCAGATGCCTGGATGTGCTGGGAGGATGCCGGCACAGTATACTGCAGTGACGAGTTTTGTACCCAAACGACTGCGTGTCCTGCCGATGCCTCGCAAGACATCCGTATCGAGGAATACAAGGTTCAAGATTCGACGTGGTCTGTCACGTTCTCGCGGCTGCTTGACACTGGAGATGTTGACCGAGACTCAGTCATCTCGAATGAATTTGTCAACTTCATTTTCGCGACCGGTGCTTCCTCCGGTGCTTCTTCTCCTGTGGACTGGCACGATTCGTTTGGTTCCATCGGCTACGATGTCGCCACTGGCTCGATGACAATCACCGTCGAAGGAGGGACATGGTTGCATATCATAGCATCGCTGTGTTTCCTTGTCTGCCTCGGGTTGGCGTCCGGTGCCCTGATTCTGGCACGCCCGTCTATTGGATACGTGTTCCAGCAGAGTTACCTCGGCTCTGCATTGTCGATCGTTTCCATCACGGCTGCCTTCGTCGCGATTGCTTTAGGCGATGCCGGCCACTACAGCGGTCGAACAGCGCACGTCAGCGCAGTTTTCGCAGGCCCTGCACAGCTTTGTATTGCGCTTGCTTTCCTCTTGCGGGCAAAGATTCTCTCGCCTTGTCTTTGGCTGATGGCCATGCCTCATGAGCGAACGCTGGTGTGGCACCGTTGGATCGGACTGATCGGGTGGGTCTTTGTGAGTCTTCATGCTATTGTGATGTACGCCAAGTTCGAAAGCGAGCCGCAGACGGCCAAAGTGTTGTTCGACAAGGAACTCCACACAGGCGGTACCACCGACGGGCAGACTACAGTATATCCATTGTACGGGTTCTTCTCGTGGGTGGCCTACACCATTCTCGTTGCGCTCGGGATCCCGTTCTTCCGGCGGAAGTTTTACTCTGTGTTTGTGGCGTCTCACGTGGCGCTCAGCATCGTGACGGTCACGTTTTCCATCATGCACATCAGTGGGGGCTGGAGGCCTTACCTCATCAACGGCGTGCCTGTGATAATTCTATGCTTGGACGTCATCGCTCGTACGTACCAGAAATTGCACAGCTACCCGGTTGCCGTGACTTACTCGGGTAAGATCACGAAACTGGTGATCGACAGCAGAAACCGAAAGTGGGGGCCCGGCAGTTATATGTACATCAGCATCGGAAAAGTTGGGTTTGCCGAGGCACATCCGTTTTCGGTTGTCTCGCATCACGACTCTGGGAAGGCTGTGTTTTACGTGAAAAACATGGGGAGGCATACATGGACTGACAGATTGAGCAGGTTGTCAGTCGATGGGATGGAGAAGTTGTTCGCGAGGTTGGAGGGCCCGTACGGAAATCTGCAGTTTGATATCACAAATCACGAGAACCTGCTCTTGCTGTGTGCTGGCACCGGGATCACGCCGATGCTTGGGATCGCAGCGTACATGGCGCCTGAGCAGGGTGCGTTGCTGTCGTGGTCTCTGAGGGACCCTAGTACCATTCTATTTCTTTTGGAGGACATCGAAGTTCTCTTGGCCAAGTTTGCGAACCTCCGCATCGCCGTCTCGTACACGGGGAACCAGTGGCTGAACGAAGCCGACATCTCGTCCTCGCGCCTGACCATTGACCATGGCCGCCCTGACTTCAAGGAGCTCATTCTGACGTATGCAGGCAAGCGATCTGCCGTTGCCATCTGTGGCCCTGCCCCCTTCATCTCGACGGCAGTAGCTGAAGCCGGGTCTTCTTCCTTGAACCTGCCACTACACGTTGAGACCTTCGAGTTTTAGAGCATTGATGCTCGTGGGGAATACTGGAGTTCCAATCACCCCAAAAGGCCGAACTGACCGAATTGTTGGAGCCCATCGGCCCGGCAGTTCGAAAGCAAACTGCTTGCATATCAAGTTCAGCTTTCATTACTACGGACCCACCGTACAGAGGACGTGCAATGGGGGCGGACAGCGCATGCCCGCGAAGGTGGGGACGCGGCAACGAGCAAGCGGGTGAAAACGCCGCAAGAAGCCGAAGTCGCAGCGACCGCCCGCCAAAGGAGCACACACGAATGTCCATCCTATGTCCTGTATGTACATGTTTACACTGTATCGCAATCGATATGCTGCCCTTAGCTCGCAGGAATAGTGCGAAGAACAAGTGGGGCGGGCGCTGAGTGTCTTCACTGATTGCTCAGCCATAGTTGTAGGAGCCATCTCCGAGGCGGCTTGCTTGTGCTGAGTGGTCCTGACGTGGCGAGCGACGAACAGCCGCCTGGTATCCGGACTCACATCGCGTGAAGTAGCCTAGCGCACGCGTGCGCGGCAGTTTTCAAAAAAGTGCCCACGGCCGCACGGCGTGCCGTGCGCACCCATCACTGGGCTAGGGGAGGAGGGTTGGAAACGTTGTAGTAGTCTGAACTCGCTATATGCACAAACTGTGACGATAGGCTGCGCAAGTCGTACCGACTGCCTTTTTGCACGCGTCGTGACATGCTTTGTGCTCCGCGCACCGTCTGTTTCCGGTGCGCGTTTGTGGTCGCGGGTCTACGACGCGTCCGAGGACCCATCGAATCTGCGCGCTTCTTGTTTCCCCTCGATGGTTGTCCCCGCGGCCGGGGCTTCGATTCTCCTCCGAACCACCTCGCCCTGGCACACGTTTGGAAACGCGGCCCATCATTGACCCCCCGGGATTTCCTCCAGGACGACTGACGACGCACTGGTAAATGAACTTCCACAACACTTGTAAAATTTCTTTCTCTCACGATACGTTTTCTCCCCGCCATCCGCGAAGATGTTTTGATGGTGGCATCATTCGCATAAGAGGCAGTGTTCTGCCTGAACATTTACACACCCCAACAATAAAACTACGACCTCCAACATCAAACTGTGATTTCCCCCGGCGTTATCACCTTACGTCAGACGTCCAGGGTCACTTTGGGGGTTTACACGATACGGATCCCGGGGGGTTTCCCGGGTTTCGTCAGTGCAGAAACGAACAGAGTAAGATTTGTTTTTAAGCCTGGCGCAGGGGCAGTCTACCTCACGGTTACTGGCAATTACTGGCAGCGCAGGCCTGTCAAACGCACCATAATACTGCAGGGGGTCTCTTGATGTTTGTGCTAACCACGATTGTATCATAACCTAGAGCAGGACCGATCCCCCGTTCGTGAGAAAAAGCGAAGGATAAAAAGCTGCCTTCTTCTTGCTACCGAGGCGAAGAATCCAACAACCCAAGAAATGGCCTTGGACGAATCCGCTGCAAAAAAAAAAGCCCTGGCTCAAGCCGTGGCCACGGGAACAGGGACGGTCAAGAGCTGCGACTCAACTACGCCCACACAAGGTCCGTAAAACGCGGGGGGGAAAACCACAGGCAAAACGGGCGCGCCTGTAGCCTTGCCTGTTATTTTTGTTTCCGGCTGTTGCCTTTTTTCACATGGAAGGATGCCAAGATGGGAGGGGGTCGGGCAGAAATATTGTGGTAAAGAACGGTGCTGCCGTGCATGCGGGTTATACGACCTATATACCCTCCAGACAGGGCTTACGCAGCTCTTTTGTCGTGGTACTGGAAATCAGTACGTAGGGTCAGGCAAAAAATAAATGGAGCATAGGGGGCTCGCCTGCCTGTGTTGCATGTCTTTACCTCTGCCTCCTCTCCGGCCTCAACCCTCCAGTGTCGCGGTGGTAAGCAGCCCGGTGATTCCCCAGATGAATCTGCAGAAAAGATAGTACGTGCTGATAACGTACTGATTTCAGCATGTGTACAAAAAGAAGAAAAGAAGAAAAAAGAAAAAGGCCGCTCCGGGTCCAGGAACGTGACGGTCAACCACAGCTTGCAAGGCTTGAGTCGGAGGCAGCACAGTGCCACAACCCCGTCCGCTCTGCCCTGTGGCTGACGTCTCGACGAGCTTATGTTCAGCGCAAGCGCCAAGCCCCAAGGTGCGCCACGCCTTGATGCTTTAGTTTGGGAAATCGGTAGCCACTTGACCCGTAGGCCCGTGGCTCTGTACCGCCGAACACGTGAAGCTTGGCTCCCGTGTAGCAGGCTTTCCCTGGCACCCGTGTTTTGTGTACAAAAAGAAACTAAGAAAATTAACGTGCTGAAATCAGTAAGTTCAGCATGCTGAACGTAAGGCCTGCCTCCAGAATCCGTATACTGAGGCCTAACGGAGGACCCTTATCCATCCGGACGCAGGCCGATCCCTTCTTCTGGACCCCGTTTCTCTGATTTAAAAGGACTCTGCTGGTGAAAGAGGTCGCAACCCCCACATGCACGCATCGTACCTTGCCAGAATGGCACGCTCTTCACGCGCGTGGCTCACGCGCGTACGAAAACGGACTTCGTTTATCTCTTAAAAAACGCTAAACCCAAACAACTTCCGCCGGTAGAGGAAACCTGCCAAAAGAAATCAACTGCCTTCGGGTAGGCTAGTCTGTCACCAGTTGTCGTCGGGGGGGAAAAAAAAAACCTACAGGCAAATATTGGATGAATTTGCGGCCCGCAACACAGCAGTCATGCTGTCCGTTTGCGCGCGAGTCCGCTATCAGGAGCCCAGCGGAAAAGCAACAGAATGGGCCACTTGGCTAATGCACGAGATCAAGTCTAGCTCGAAGATACGATAACACAAAACATTTACTTTGGGAACCCCACCGATCACCACAAGCACGTACTAAGCTGAACTCCACAAGCACACAAAAGGTCGAAAGACACCAATCTGTACGTCCATTCGGGATCGTCGGAAACACAAAACAAAGGTCGACAGGCACCCATCTGTACGTCCCACGGGATCGTCGGAAACACAATAAGAGCGAAAGAGAAAATAAATAGCCGAAGGGCGCCCATCATCTTGGACCCAGACAATCTCTGGACGGGGGAGACCCTGCCTGAAGGAACCAACCACCCCCGGGTGGATAGTCTGACGCAGAGTTGTCAACCATAGGATAATACAGGGGGTCTTTTGCGCACCTCAAATGCGCAAAAAAAAATATATATAAATCCGTGCCCGGATCTTGTGTCAAGGTGTACTCCAGTACACACATGAACTGTGGGTGGGGCTCCGGGTGTGCATGGGAGGGAGGGCCGGCGGAAGGTTGTGGAGGGTCGAGGGCGGTTGCGGAGGGTCGAGGAGGGTCGGCAGAGTACGCACGTTGAAGAGCTCCCGTGTGTGCTCGTCGAACTGGCTCGGATCAAGCCTGATTCAGCCTATCCGACCTTACAGACTATGCTGTGAAGTTCGTGGAGCTCCACAGGCTAGGAAAGTTGTTGTCACTGAATCCAGAGGCCGTGTGTTCTGCCTTTGTGAACCCTTGCCTGCCGTGAATGCCATGAGTACTGCCCTCTTCCACCATCTTGGATAGACACGCCTCACGCTCGCACCACCCGAAACCGAAACGACCCATGACCCCAAGAGCTGTGCCTCCCGCTGTGCCCGAATACACCCCGCTTTCTAATAACTATTAGGTTTGAAGCCGTAAGTAAGCCCTGCCCACAGTCCATCGATCGCAAACTGGGACCAGTCAGAGGTACTTTTTAACAAGAACATCCTCCTCTATCGGAAACAAGCATTTGCTTTTGTGTGACAGTTCAAAATTTCCGCGCCTGCGGCGCAGGCATAATTTGCATCTGTCTCTGTGGTGGGTGGTCGGGGCATAGCTAGTTCCCTGTCCCCAAAAAGGTCGAGTGCCTGTCCAAGAGTCTGGACAAGAAATATTAATTCTGGGCCCCTCCAAAAAGTAAAATAATTCGGCCATAAATTGCATGGCCATAAAATAGAATTCCGAAAATTAAAGGGCCGTAAATTGTCAGGGTGTACAAAGCCTTCAGGCCAAAAAACGTCCAGATGCGCAAAACACCCGTTTTTGGCCAAAATCACGTCTCTGTATTATGCACTGGTTGTCAACAGGCAGGGATTTTCCTACACAGGGGAAATTTTTTTTTTTTCCCCCAAAAAAAAAAAAAAAAAAAAAAAAAAAAAACAAAAAGTGGCCCGGGGAAAAAAAAAATTTCCCCGGCAAAAGTCGTTTTTTCCCTGTGGGTTGGCTAGTCCACTGCACGAACGACACAGGGACAAACGGCCGGGGAAGGGTGGCCAACGTACAGTACCGACTTCGAGACCAAGACGGACACCGGCCTACCTCTCTTGATCGGAATGACGGAAGTCGACCTGCTCGGCAACTGGACTCTCCTCAAGGAAGTCCTTCGGACTTCCAAGGAGGCACATGCTGTTTACACAGCTTTCGGTCCAGATGGCGTTGTGGTGGAGGTGTTGGTAGAGCTGGCCCGTACAGTAGCTACTTCGTCGGCAGAGAGTGAACGCCAGTTCAGTATGTTGTCTCGCGTGAAAACGCGATTACGCAACCGCCTTCTCAACACGACACTTTGGGCTATCTTCCGGATCGAAGACACAGACGAAGACGAGATGGATGATGCGACAGCTGAAGAGGTTATAGACGCGTTCACGACAGGCTTCACCGCGGATACGCTGCGGCAATCGTGGTTTTCTGGCGAGTCTGTGGCAGAAGCAGGAACTGCGAAGAGGCGCAAGATTGACCTGACCCTTCCTCAGGCATGACGGCAACCCACTTACTTCTGGCTGAACAAACTGGTGCGTATGCTCTTCGATGTTCTTGCCCGTCGATGCGCTAAACCGTGTTGCTTAGCAGTTTTCTCCCGTTTCGGATGCTGCTGCTGTACTTGTGCTGCTAAAGGGCGGAAACTGAAGGCTGGTAAGGCGGGTGCAGCGTCGCCACAGCAACCAAAAACCGAAAGAACATTTCCGGAGTTGGGGCTTGCACTGATAAACGAAGCAACGGACGATCAGCATCAACTGACCAAAGGTGATGAAAATGATAAGGCAAAAATTTCGTACAGATGTACTACTAAAAAAAAATTTGCAGCATCATTTTACTTTTTCCCCGGCAAAAATCCATATTCTCGGGGGCCAGGAAAACCCCTGTCAACAGGAAAAAAAAAAAAAAAAAAAAAAATCTGCGCGGGCGTAACGCGCGCATTTCCATTGACATGCCTCATGACACCTCAACAGGATACGCCGCAAGATATGTACAACACGCTTCGTTCTCCCACAAAAACCATTCGAAATGCGCCGAGTTTCAACTTCAGTTTCAATACACAGTTTGCAGTGAAAGCACACTGACGTGTACCCTACTACAGTAGAAATCCCAGATATCAGAAAACACCTGTCCGCCTAGTGTATCTTTCGCCGGGGGGGCATGCCCGGAGAACCCCCTTTCGGTCCAAAAAGATGTTATTGACCATCCACGGGGGCGCTGTCCCCGTGCAGGTCGGGGGACGAGGCCTCTTGGGCTGCAGACATGTGTAGCGCCTTGCGTGCAGCTGGCTCAAAACCCCCCTGTTCCGAGCGCACACTTCGACTCTGCTCAAGTTTATCCCGGAATCCCCAGAGAAAAACAATCAAGAACCCCAATAAACTCGAAGATGTTCTATTCCTCACCAAGCATCTCTCAGCTTCGTTGCCCCGAGGAGCATCGAAAACGAACCAGAGGAGACTCGTTACTGTTTCCCTCCCCGACACTCCCCCAGAGTTACCAGTCTCAGACCGGTTTCACGCCTTCTTCTCGTCTTTCGCCGATGATGAACGCTAAAGAACGAAGAACGTCAGCACGACACGACTGCGAGAATGTGTAAACCACTTAAGATGCCAGATAGATCCATGTCTTAACCTGTATTCGAGGCCGCAGGAAACCCTGAGAATGCACCTGCAAAGGCAGCCGCGAGTCCAGTCCCGTACTTGGGGTGCCGGGCCTTCCAAGCCGAGCTTGACAACGAGCTGCGGCACAGGAAATCGTAGGTGGAAAGCACAAGGAAGCTTGTTGTGAACGTCGGTGACCGTATTGGAAATCGTAGGAGGAAAGCACACGGAAGCTTGTTGTGAACGTCGGTGACCTGTATTGGAAATCGTAGGAGGAAAGCACAAGGAAGCTTGTTGTGAACGTCGGTGACCGTATTGGAAATCGTAGGAGGAAAGCACAAACCCTGACAGGAACACCAAGGTGCAACCTTTCAGATTCTAAAGCCGCCCACGTCAAATCTTGAAAACCTTGTTAGCAAGGAACAATAGCTGCAAAGCACGCGCGACCCCTCGGAATGCAGCGAGTGAGCAAGGGAAGTCAAGCACCAGAAAACACGGGAGCCGACTTGTCCGATAATTCGACCCAACCCCCCCAGTATTCGGGGGTTTGTTCCTTTGGTGCTTTGCGTGAGGATGTGCACTGGTTGAGTAGTAGGGAAGGAGAAGGCGGGTGGCTGGAGAGGTTGGAGGCTCAGTTGCGGCAAGATGCTTCAGAAAAGACCAGTGGAAACGCAGTTTCCTGCCGGTTCTTCCCGTATTCATGCATCCCGTAATTGGTTGTCTCATTCTCGCATATTTTCGCACGTGCGGTATTCGTGCAATGGTGGCAAGCATATGCGAGGATCGCGCGTGAATCGGGGCCTTCGCCCCAATACGAGAACATGCCAGCACAAGCAGGATCGGATGCATGCTTACTCCTTTCAACGACGGGGAAGAACTCGCCAGGTTGATACTACGATCGTGACTTGAGCTGCAGACTAACCCGTGCCCAGGTTTGCCCTTGTGTCAGAAAAAGTGAAGCCGAAACCTAGCTCCAGGGCATGCAGTAGGTGTCTTGGGTAGCGAGACGACTTGTCCGATTGGAAGGGACCGGAATGTCAACTTTTAAGAGATACACCAGCCGGTGGGTCCGTCTGAACCGAGGTCCCCTCAACTCAAGTTGCCAACCAGGGGCGAACTAGCTAAAACATGGTGTACTCAAGCACACCCATACAGTCGCTTTTTGCTTCTTCAAAAAAGCCAAACAAGAGGAATCCCTTGCACTACATGTACCGCCTGTTGGGCATGCTCAGCACACTAGCGGCCGCGCGAGCCGGTAGTTTGAGGTTCTCACCTGAGTTTGACATTACGTGGGAGCTTGGCGGCGACGGCATTGCTTTCAACATGACCTGCGCGGCTGACCGATACTGCGCGCTTGGATTCGGGGCCTCGAAGGCTAACTCGGATACGATCACATGCTACTTCGTGAACGAGGTGGCCGTGTGCAAAGACGAGCACGTCGGCAGTGTTCCAACGCGACCGACCGAGGATACGGTACAAGACGTCACAGTCGTTGACTCTGGAGGCACGGGCGATGTTTGGTGGATTCAGTTCACACGGGCACTGCTCTCAGGCGACGACGAAGACCGTGCCATTGTGACGAACGAGCCGCAGTCCATCATATGGGCTCTTGGTACTGTCGCCAGCGGCTCACTGCGAAAACACAGCAGCGAAGGCAGACACGTTGTGCAGTGGGCCCCGTCCTTCGCCTTCAACGACGAGTTCAGTGTTACTTGGGACGTGACTCCCAGTTTGTTGATCATCAACATGACGTGCTCCGAAGGACACTACTGCGCAATCGGTATCGGGGAAACGAAAACGCACTCCGACACCATTGTTTGCTATTATGCAGCAGACGTGGTTGCATCGTGTGAGGACGGACACGTTGGCGGCACATCAACCGCGCCCACTGCGGATGACAAGCAAGATGTCACGGTGCTTTCGGCTGGAGGAACGACCAACGGCGGCTGGTGGCTGCAGTTATCCCGGGCATGGGATACAAGCGATGGTGATGATCTGAGCTTCGTACGGGATGGCACGCAATCTATCCTTTGGGCCATCGGCGATGTGACAGACGGCCGCTTCAGGAAACACAGTAGCGAAGGCTTTGCAGTTGCCGATTGGATACAGGGTACCATCGTTTTTCCGGAGCCACCGCAGTCTCAATCAGCTGCACCGGACCTCGACAGAATTCCTGCAGAAAATGGACTGATTACAGTGGACAGCTCATTCAAATTGAGAATCGAGTTCTTTTCAGAGTCGACGAACAGGAGGGAGGGTGTCCCTTTGCGAGAAGAGGAGTACACGAGCGTGAGGTTCACGTTTGAGTGCACTGCGGGGACGTATTGCTCGCTTGGATTGAACGACGACGGACTGATGGTACCCGCAGATGCCTGGATGTGCTGGGAGGATGCCGGCACAGTATACTGCAGTGACTGGTTTTGTACTCAAACGACTGCGTGTCCTGCCGATGCCTCGCAAGACATCCGTATCGAGGAATACAAGGTTCAAGGTTCGACGTGGTCTGTCACGTTCTCGCGGCTGCTTGACACTGGAGATGCTGATCGAGACACTGTCATCTCGAATGAATTCGTGAACTTCATCTACGCGACGGGACCTTCCTCCGGTGCTTCTTCTCCTGTGGACTGGCACGATTCGTTTGGTTCCATCGCTTATGATGTCGTTAGCGGCTCGCTGACAATCACCGCTTCTGGAGGAGAAACATGGTGGCATATCATATTATCGCTGTGCCTCCTCGTCTTCCTCGGGTTGGCGTCCGGTGCACTGATTCTCGCACGCCCGTCTATTGGATACGTGTTCCAGCAGAGTTACCTCGGCTCTGTATTGTCAATCGTTTTCATCACAGCTGCTCTCGTCGTTATTGCTGTAGGCGATGCCGGCCACTACAGCGGTCGAGTAGCGCAAGTCAGCGTAGTTTTCGCAGGCCCTGCACAGCTTTGTATTGCACTTGCTTTCCTCCTGCGAGCAAAGGTTCTCTCGCCTTGTCTTTGGCTGATGGCCATGCCTCATGAGCGAACGCTGGTGTGGCACCGTTGGATCGGAGTGATCGGGTGGGTCTTTGTGAGTCTTCATGCTATTGTGATGTACGCCGAATTCGGAAACGAGCCGCAGACGGCCAAAGTGTTGTTCGACAAAGAACTCCACACAGGCGGTACCACAGATGGGCAGACTTTAGTGTATCCATTGTACGGCTTCTTCTCGTGGGTGGCCTACACCATTCTCGTTGCGCTGGGGATCCCGTTCTTCCGGAGGAAGTTTTACTCTGTGTTTGTTGCTTCTCACGTGGCGCTCAGCATTGTAACGGTCACGTTTTCCATCTTGCACATCAGTGGGGGCTGGAGGCCTTACCTCATCAACGGCGTGCCTTTGATAATTCTATGCTTGGACTTCGCCGCTCGTACGTACCAGAAGGCGTCCAAATACCCCGTTACCGTATCTTACTCAGGCGCAGTCACGAAACTGGTAATCGAAACTGGCGACCGAAAGTGGGGCCCCGGCAGTTATATGTACATCAGCATCGGGAAAGTTGGGTTTGCCGAGGCACATCCGTTTTCGGTTGTCTCGCATCACGAATCTGGAAAGGCTGTGTTCTACGTGAAAAACATGGGGAGGCAAACGTGGACTGACAGATTGAGCAGGTTGTCAGTCGATGGGGTAGAGAAGTTGTTTGCGAGGTTGGAGGGCCCGTACGGAAATATGCAGTTCGATATGACAAAGCACGACAAGCTGGTCTTGATATGCGGCGGCATCGGGATCACGCCGATGCTTGGGATCGCAGCGTACATGGCCCCTGAGCAGAGTGCGTTGCTGTCGTGGTCTGTGCGGGACCCTAGCACCATTCTGTTTCTTTTGGAGGACATCGAAGCTCTGTTGGCCAAGTTTGCGAACCTCCGCATCGCCATCTCGTACACAGGGCACCAGTCGCTGAACGAAGCCGACATCTCGTCCTCGCGCCTGACCATTGACCATGGCCGTCCTGACTTCAAGGAGCTCATTCTGACGTATGCCGACGAGCGATCTGCCGTTGCCATCTGCGGCCCTGCCCCGTTGATCATGACTGCAGTAGCCGAAGCCGAGTCTACTTCCTTCCACCTCCCACTACACGTTGAGACCTTTGAGTTCTAAAGCTCACGGTAAAGCTGCGTGAGAAGAAGGATTAACTCCCTTTTCACTTCAATCACCCAAAGTCCGAACACCGACCGTATTGTTGAAGTCCACCTGCTGTCTCCGGCTACTTCACGTGTCGACGGCGACTACTACTCTGCTCCCAACCACGAGACCCTTCCCCACCCTCCCATTCATTTCCGTCGTTTTTCCTCCTTCCTCTCAACCACATTTCCGTTGTAGTTTCAGTTTCAACTCTCCGTTTAAATAAGCACCTGCTTCGTCTGCTTTGTGGGGAACACTCGAGGTCAGCATCGTCAGCGCATTCGCAGTGCGAAGGAGGAGCTGTTTGTAACCCACACGAAGCTGAAACTAGCTACCACTCTTTCGCACCGGATGACCAGAGGTTGTCGTGTGGTGAAAGCGTTCGGCTAATTAGACCCGCTTTGTGGTTGTGTTCACCATTAGCATCCTTCAAAACTGCGTGCAGGCAGCACCTCCGAGCATTTTCCCCACAACACAGCAAAATGCAAGAATGAACAGCACAATGAGCATTTTCTTTGGTTGCTTACCCACACTCAAGCTAATCAACCCTCTCTCGATTGAATCAATTGCAACCAGTTGATGTTTTCGAGGCGAAATGACGTCTTTGATTAGTTAGCTATGTCACGAGTGCGGAGTTCGTTCCCCGCTTCACACGTACTCTCGTTGAAAAGCGTTTGTGTCTTGCCAACCACTCAGCCGTTTTGGGGTTTTGTTTTGTCGTATAAGATCGAAGACCGTAGAAGATTAATACTATTCCGACGAGAACTAACACTTGTACAAAGGTTGTTACCCCGTCGCTCCCGAGAAAAACACCGTAATTTTACCGCTGGCTTGCTCGTTCGTGGCATACACACGAGAATCTCTGCATGACCTTTCTACGTTTGTTACGCACCATCAATCTGGCATCACGCAGCAGCAAGGACGAGAGCAGTGAGTACGGAGCAGCGAGACGGGCGAGGAGGAGAGTATTTTTTTTTTTTTGACGGAGATGCAAAAGCCTTGCACCATTCCAGATGCTTGCATCCAGAATGCATCCGAAGCCACGTGGTACGATTACTTGACGATAGGCAAAGACACGGAACCTTCCCGAAAGGTCAAGCTCCCTCGCCGTTTGCGCCGCGGCGCAAAACATTACACCCCCTGTGATGACATGTTCATATCATACGGCGGAGGAGATGTCGGTTTGCGTGTTTTCTTAAGCCCCTTTTCTGACCGGGGGAGCGCAATGCATGAGGGGACATGGCATTGTTTAGTTCGAGGAAAGTCAGAATCGAGCTGGAGTTCGGACACTTTCTGCTGCTGTGAACAGGTGTGGTGGGGTGGAAACCTTCCACGCTCTGACAACAGTTTTTGACATAAGTTCATGTCCATATTCCTTTGAATCCGGCACTTTTTACTCTCGTACGTAGAGGTACGCCTGCATAGTTAGGTGTCTGCAGTCCGTCAGAAGTCCTCTCAGGTGGCGTCATGGCAGCCTGGGTAAATTGCAGAGCTTCCGTACCTTTTCTTTTTTCTGTTCTTTTTTTTTTTGCCGAACATGCAAATGTTAGAGAAATACGAACGCGTCGCAGGCCATCCACGGCGTTTCCATGCGCCCTGTACCAAGAGACAAGCGTCCAGGGCAAAAGCGTTCAACGAAAAACAGTTCCCTCCCCTCATCATTTTCCGGTTTCAACCGTGGTTAGCCAGTGACGCGTCTTATTTTCAACCCGTTTTCACATTTATTTTCAACGAAAGAGGTCAGTGCGATGTTCGCCTGGGCTCGCAAGCGGATCGTGCTTTTGATTGCACAGCACAAAAGGAAACCACAAGTAGAAAACGCAGCGCTCGCGTTTTGAAAGCTTCGTCCATGACTGTACAGGTCGAAACATGGGACCCATAGCCGCGTTTACATCGTCATTCGCGCTCTCTGTGCCCAGTCGATAAGCGCTAGTGGGGAGGGGCGTGTCCTGTGCTGAGCTCACATCTGTTGAGCATGTCACATACAACACGTGTGAAGCAACATTCTTCATCCTACACAAGAAGGGATGTGTGAACACTGCTTTCCACCCTTGCCACCACCACACTCAGCACATGGAACGCAACACTCCCCACGCGCCATCACACACATTCTCAGCGCGGGCACTGCAGAGAAATAAAACAAAACTCAACTCACAACAAAAATATCTCGTGGTACCTGCTCGTCTAGCTCCAGCTCAGACGTCAAGTTGAACGAACCAAACCTGCCCCTCTCCACGAAACGAGACGGCGGGTTTCCGCTGCCGAAAGTATCTCATCACGGCGCTCACGTCAAGCGGTAAAAACAAACAACAACGCGAATCCGCCAACGCGACGACCTGCGGCCGATGGCGTCCTTGCTGCTGAGGGGCAGATGTCATCAGCCACGGACGATACAATCACCGCAGGAATTTGCCATGCTCTCGAAGCATGGGTAGTCCTGGCCAAGCCAGACTCACATCGTTGCCCTGTCTGCGGACACTCATTTTACTACCGCCTCCACCCATCCGTGAGGAAAAGGACACAACACAGCGCATCTGGAAAGACGGGTGTTTATCACGTACGTTCCACTTGTTGTTCTCAACTGCGACTTAGCATGTGAAAACATGGGATCACACGTGAAAGCAGTTAAAGCCAATGCTAATGCAAGTAATGCCGGAGGCTAAACATGACACATGAAACTACCTGCAATTTTGTAGCAAGTGTGCCGTGCGTGTTGTTACAAACCCCCGCTCTCACTCGACGGAATCGCTAGTTCCTTTTCCAAATACCTCCAAAACAATGCTCTCCCCTCCCTATACATTAGGCGATGTCCCCACCTCCATCCAGAACGAGGCTCGCATCGCTACCCTGTCTACCGGCACTCAGGTTCCGCGCTTATGATGGCCGGCCTGAGGCGTCGGTGACTTAATAGACCGAAACACGGTTGCAGAAAGGACATTGTTTGTTGAACGCATATCGTTCCATGACGTCCGCCCCCCCTGTTTCTGTCTAAACAGTAAATTAAAGTCTTCCCTCCCTTGTCCCGACAGCATCGCTACTTCCTCTTTCAAATACCTCAGAAACACGCCCGACTAAACATTTAAACGATGTTTGCCACCCCCATCCCCACCCCATTCGCTCACGACCGCTTTTTCTTGTCGAACGGCGGGAGCAGTCGAAGCTCTGCCAGCGCGGTGATCCGTGGGGAGAAGCTCCAGCTCAGCCAATCGATACGGGAACAGGCGTCTGAGCAGCGCTCCACCCGCACTGCCCTAAGCATAGTCACAGCCAGGGCCAGCATAGTCAACGGAAGCGATTCCCGTTTCCGGGTTTCAAGATTTCAAGGAACCGGCGTTCCTTGAAGTCCCTAAAATATGGAAAACAGCTGCTGCAGGGGGTGTATCCGAAAGTGCGCCATCACGGAGATGTTTCCGTTTCTGTGGTGATAAGTGTTCATTTCATGAAAGGCGGCTGCCCCCAAAGGCAGCGCGGGGGATCACCAGCCTTTCATGGGTCATCAGGTCACGCAGTCTCACAGAGATGACTGATGCAAAGTAACGGAAACGTTGCCCGTTGACCAGAGGACCGGATTCACCTTGCTAGTAAACTGCCTTTTCCACCTACTGGTTTGATGCAGTGACAACTGCTTTGGGGTTACGTTGTGCATCCCCATGGTATCCTACCGAAGACTGTGTTGGTCCTGTTCAGTCGACCATCCATTTAACCCGGCTGGTGTTCTAACTTTTGTGTCTTGGTGGATTCGCAGTCACAAATCACCCCTCCATCCCCCACCCCTCATTATGCTCCCTTCCTTCTCCGCCATGGTCCTGTCTTCCTCTCCGCTCGATCTGTATTCTTCGCAACTGCCAGCTGCCGCCGAGTCAGGTTTCCGCTTAGGCACCTTCCTTTCTCTTCATCCGTTTGCAAACACACAATTGCCGGGAGCTTCTGCCTTTCGTATTGTCTGACGAGAACTGCCTTGAAGAAAGGGACACGTACGAACACGGTTTTGTAACTGATAACACTAGCGCAAGGGCTCAGGGTGTGCAAAGAAAAAGTCAAGTTTTTGGGTGTCCGGGTTGAAGCAGTCAACATTGGCTGTGTGAAGTTCTCTTATCGAACGATGCAGAGAAACTCAAACTCTCATCGACTTTCGAGGTGCACCCACTCCCTCTCAGTGAAACTGTGACTGTTTCGAGGCATGGTGAAAAGCGACCGGCCCTTTCGACAAGTCGGATTGGACGTCAATTGCGAAGAGGACGGAAGCTACAGGCCCGCGAGGGCCGAGACCAGGGCGATCAGGTCGAAGGCGAATGCGTGTGACTTTGACGCCATCTTACGGATGTCTTCGCCGACCCGCAGGTGGTTGAACTTCTGCTGACGCCATCTTACGGATGTCTTCGCCCGCAGGTGGTTGAACTTCTGTTGACACCATCTTACGGATGTCTTCGCCGACCCGCAGGTGGTTGAACTTCTGTTGACACCATCTTACGGATGTCTTCGCCGACCCGCAGATGGTTTAACTTCTGCTGACACCATCTTACGGATGTCTTCGCCGACCCGCAGGTGATTGAACTTCTGTTGACACCATCTTACGGATGTCTTCGCCGACCCGCAGGTGGTTGAACTTCTGTTGACACCATCTTACGGATGTCTTCGCCGACCCGCAGATGGTTTAACTTCTGCTGACACCATCTTACGGATGTCTTCGCCGACCCGCAGGTGGTTGAACTTCTGTTGACACCATCTTACGGATGTCTTCGCCGACCCGCAGGTGGTTGAACTTCTGTTGACACCATCTTACGGATGTCTTCGCCGACCCGCAGATGGTTGAACTTCTGTTGACACCATCTTACGGATGTCTTCGCCGACCCGCAGGTGATTGAACTTCTGTTGACACCATCTTACGGATGTCTTCGCCGACCCGCAGGTGGTTGAACTTCTGTTGACACCATCTTACGGATGTCTTCGCCGACCCGCAGATGGTTTAACTTCTGCTGACACCATCTTACGGATGTCTTCGCCGACCCGCAGGTGGTTGAACTTCTGTTGACACCATCTTACGGATGTCTTCGCCGACCCGCAGGTGGTTGAACTTCTGTTGACACCATCTTACGGATGTCTTCGCCGACCCGCAGGTGGTTGAACTTCTGTTGACACCATCTTACGGATGTCTTCGCCGACCCGCAGGTGGTTGAACTTCTGTTGACACCATCTTACGGATGTCTTCGCCGACCCGCAGGTGGTTGAACTTCTGCTGACGCCATCTTACGGATGTCTTCGCCGACCCGCAGGTGGTTGAACTTCTGTTGACACCATCTTACGGATGTCTTCGCCGACCCGCAGATGGTTGAACTTCTGCTGACGCCATCTTGCGGATGTCTTCGCCGACCCGCAGATGGTTGAACTTCTGTTGACACCATCTTACGGATGTCTTCGCCGACCCGCAGGTGGTTGAACTTCTGTTGACACCATCTTACGGATGTCTTCGCCGACCCGCAGGTGGTTGAACTTCTGTTGACACCATCTTACGGATGTCTTCGCCGACCCGCAGATGGTTGAACTTCTGCTGACGCCATCTTACGGATGTCTTCGCCGACCCGCAGATGGTTGAACTTCTGTTGACACCGTCTTACGGATGTCTTCGCCGACCCGCAGGTGGTTGAACTTCTGTTGACACCATCTTACGGATGTCTTCGCCGACCCGCAAATGGTTGAACTTCTGCTGACGCCATCTTACGGATGTCTTCGCCGCCCCGCAGATGGTTGAACTTCTGTTGACACCGTCTTACGGATGTCTTCGCCGACCCGCAGGTGGTTGAACTTCTGTTGACACCATCTTACGGATGTCTTCGCCGACCCGCAGGTGGTTGAACTTCTGCTGACGCCATCTTACGGATGTCTTCGCCGACCCGCAGATGGTTTAACTTCTGCTGACGCCATCTTACGGATGTCTTCGCCGACCCGCAGGTGGTTGAACTTCTGTTGACACCATCTTACGGATGTCTTCGCCGACCCGCAGGTGGTTGAACTTCTGTTGACACCGGCCTCCTGTGCGAAATGGTGCAGAAAAAGGAGATGTTAAAAAAGAAAACGGGAGAAGAGGCGTAGCTGCAGGGTGTGGCGCGGGTCAGGTTCCGGATGCGTGAAGTACACTTGTTGGGACCCGAAAGATGCCCGGATACGACGAAGCCGGGGGTGACACAGATGCGAAACGATGAAGCATGACTTCACTCTCGCGAAATGACTGGTCTACACTGTCACCATCATCTTAGAACTTGTGTCGTCCGCCATAATAAGCATTGGCTCCCCTTTCCTCGACTGACGACACAAGTTCTAATGGTGACAGTGTAGACCAGTCGTTCGCGAGAGTGAAGTCATGCTTCATCGTTTCGCATCTGTGTCACCCGGCTTCGTCCTTTCCGGGCATAGATCACCGTCTTTCGGGTCCCAACAAGTGTACTTCACGGTCTCCATCCGAAACCTGACCCGCGCCACACACCCGGCAGCTACGCCCGTATTAACATCTCCTTTTTCTGCACCATTTCGCACAGGAGGCAGGGTTTTTGCTACTCCATCTCAGAACCCGCACTACGGCCCAGTGCCATCGAAACCGCCTTCCTTTGCCCTTGCGATCCTTTGGAATCGTTGTTCCACTGCTGAATTGACCAGTGAACCAGCAATGCTCCGGAGGAAGGTAGATCTGGGATGCAGGTCCGGAATGTTAGTCCGGTATTCTTTCCGGTTCGATCCGATGGCAAGAAGCTAGGCCATGCCCCTGCATAGGGGGAGTTTTCAGGGTTTCCGGGAACAGTCGAAGCCGTCAAGCAAATGCCGACTGACTCTCAAGTAGTCTTTCGGTTCGATCCGATGTCAAGAAGTAACGCAGTGCCTCTGAATGAGGGGGTTTTCAGAGTTTCTGGGAGTAAACCGAAGCCATCAAGGAATGTTCGATATTAAGCATCCCGAGAGTGCAGAAAAATATTATTTGCAGGTGGGTGATATAATACGGGAGCTACAACTCGCTGCATGCGCTGCGTGGCTCAGGTACTCGCGAAATACACACAAAGAGGTTCTTTGCAGCTGGCAGCCTCCTCAAGTATTTCCTACCAAACAGGTGCTTATACAAAAAAAGCACGCAAAGGGCGCGGGCAGGGTATGAAAGTAGCGCCACGGGCCCTGGAATAACGCCTGTCGCCAGTTGTTCAACGGGATGAAGGCCCGGCGCTATCGGATCGGGTTCGTCTCCGACATCGAGGGCAGCTTCGAGTACTTCAAGCGCTGGGTCGAGCTGTCGGACGTGGTCGGGTTCGACTGCGAGCAGCACTTGGCGTTCCGCCCAGCGAGCAAGGCCAGCGGCGCGCGGAAGGAGGAGGGGGAGGACGATGACGAGCTGTACTTCGTCCACGGCGGCGACCTCTTCGACCGCGGCCCCGGGGACATCAGGTTGGCCGCGCTGCTCATCCGCTTCAAGCAGAAGCACCCGGGCAACGTCTTTTTGATCCTCGGCAACCGCGACATCAACAAGCTGCGCATCCGCAGCGAGCTCGCGTCGGCCAAGGGCCCGCCGCTTCCGTTCTACCACACGGACGCGCCCACCTACGAGGAGTACCTCAAAACCGTCGCCCCCGGCGGGGCGGACGACGCGGTGAACCGGGTGAAGTACATCCTGAAGCACACCATGGGGTCCCCCTCGCTCTTCGAGTACCGCCGGTCCGAGCTCCGCCTGCTCTGGCGCACCGACGCGTCGGACCGCGAGGTGGCCGAAACGTTCGCAGCGTCCGTCGGCCGCGTGCCGCCGCCCGACGACCCACTCGCGCCGCAGTGCCGGACCTGCGATGCGCTGCAGACGGCGGGCGAGCCTACTGGAAGCCCTGCCGGGTTTCCCCATTCGAGGTGTGAGTATCCCCCCTTTGTGACGGAGTACCTGCAGTGCGCGCAGCTCGCTGCGGTCATAGGTGACACCCTGTTCGTGCACGGGTCGGTCCAAGACGACGCTCTGCTCTTCGTCCCTTCCATCGAGCTGACGTTCACGCACAAGCACGGCAACCGTGCCGCCGTCCGCGGCACGCAACTCCCGCCTGACACGCCCCTCGTGCAGTGGGTCTCGAAGCTGAACGCGTTCGCGAAAGCGGCGCTGGACGAGTTTTCGGCGAACCCCGACGACGCCGCGTTTCACACGGCGCATCGGCGGTATCCCGGAGCCTCGCTGGTGGCTTACCAGTGCAACCCGGCGACGGTCGGGCGGAACGTGTGCGTCGAGTCGACGTACAAGCAGGGGAGCCTCCGCGGGTTCGACGAAGGCGTGCTCACCTTTCTGCGGAGAAACGGGATCGCGCGGGTCTGCCTGGGGCACAAGCCGATCGGCGACTGCCCCCTGGTCGCCGCTCGGTGCGGCATCGAAGTCGTGATCGCCGACATGTCGCACTCGGATTCGTCGAGCGCCGACAGCCGCGGCGCGGCGGTGAGCGCGGTCACCCTGACGCCGACCCGCACCGCCGTGCGCGGCTACCTGCGCGACGGGGCCTACGTCGACTTCGACTGCAAAAGCGACCGCCGCATCGGGCTCCGCACCGACGACGGGTACTGGGTGCGCGCGCTGCTCTCCGGGGGGAAGTACTACCTTGTCAAGCAGGACGGCCGCACCTACCACCGCCGCGTCGCGGCGCCGGACGAATTTAAAGTAGCCATCGACCAAAAGGCCGCTTGCGTGTAATACAAGATCGTCGTAGTATATACAACAGCGCATTCTTTCTGCGCGAGACACCAAAAAGCGAAGCATAGCGGCTGCGAACAAAGTCCGACGGACGCGGGGTCTAAAACAGCAGCCGTCAGATGCAAGCCGTACTCGCCGACAACGCGCTGGGATGAATGGCGCTCGAGGTGTTGCTCGAGGTTACCAGTGCAACCCGACGACGGTCGGACGGAACGTGTGCGAGGAGTCGACTTACAAGCAGGGGAGCCTCCGCGGCTTTGACGAAGGCGTGCTCACTTTTCTGCGTAGAAACGGGATCGCGCGGGTCTGCCTGGGGCACAAGCCGATCGGCGACTGCCCCCTGGTCGCCGCTCGGTGCGGCATCGAAGTCGTGATCGCCGACATGTCGCACTCGGATTCGTCGAGTGCCGACAGCCGCGGCGCGGCGGTGAGCGCGGTCACCCTGACGCCGACCCGCACCGCCGTGCGCGGCTACCTGCGCGACGGGGCCTACGTCGACTTCGACTGCAAAAGCGACCGCCGCATCGGGCTCCGCACCGACGACGGGTACTGGGTGCGCGCGCTGCTCTCCGGGGGGAAGTACTACCTTGTCAAGCAGGACGGCCGCACCTACCACCGCCGCGTCGCGGCGCCGGACGAATTTAAGGTGGCCATCGACCAAAAGGCCGCTTGCGCAGGAAACAAGATCGTCGTAGTATTTACAACAGCGCATTTTCCCTCCGCGAGACAACAAACAAGCGAAGCATAGCGGCTGCGTGTCGTCGAACTACGGCCTACGGACGCGGGGTCTAAAACAGCAGCCGTCAGATGCAAGCCGTACTCGCCGACAACGCGCTGGGATGGATGGCGCAGCCCGACGACGGGGTCGGACGGAACGTGTGCAAAGAGTCGACTTACAAGCACAGCACAAAAAGCAAGTCGCGTGCGTGCGGACTCTGGCGGAGCTGCGATGTGCGTAACTCGGAGGCAAGCCTCTACTGTGCAGGGTTGCTTTCACCTCATGCATGTCGATACGTCGTCCTCCACGTCGTCACAAGGCAGAACAAGTTCGGGCTCCCAGCGTCTTGTCGGCTGCTCTTTTTGATGTCCCGCCTAGAAAAATGTCCCTGCTGGGCGGGTCTGCTTTGCTCGAACTACTGCTCGAGGCTGTGCACTCCATCCTTCTTCTTCGCCTCGCGTTGCCGGGTTCTCCGGGTGCGCGCGTTACTTGCCGGCAGGGAAGTACTACGTCGCCAAGCTTCGCGTCGTCGGACGAATGGAGAGTGGCCATCGACAAAAAGGCCGCTTGCTGGAAAATGTTATTGTTATCCTATCCAGCAGCTTATTTGTCCTCCGCGAGACCACGGCGTGCCGCCGAGCAAAGTCCGACGGACGCGTGGTCTAAATGAGCCGCCGTCAGATGCAGCCGTTTTCGCCGACAAGGCGCTGGGGGTTTCCGGAGTTTGAGCTGCCCTGCGAAGTGGAGGAGAAACGTCGACGTATCGACATGCGAAGAGCAACCCTGAACGACCTTGGGGTAGAGGCTTGCCGGCGTTACGTGCATCGCAGCTCCGCAAGAGTCCACACGCACGTGACTTGCTTTTTGTGCTGTGGGCAGGGCGCTCGAAGTGTTGCTCGAGGCTGTGCACCTCATTCTTCCTCTTCGCCTCACGTTGCCGGGTTCTCCGGGTGCGCGCGCTGCTTTCCGGCGGGGAAGTACTACCCCGCCAAGCTACGAGTCGTCGGACGAATAGAAACTGGCCATCGACAAAAAGGCCACGGTGTAAAATCTAGGATAATCCAACAGCGCACTTTCCTCGGCGAGACATGAAAAACGCGACGTACTGTCAGCTAACTCCGACGGACGCGTGGTCTAAAAGAGCAGCCGACAAGAGCGCTGGGAGTTTCCCGAACTTGTTCTGCCTTGTGACGTGGAGGAGGACGTCGACGTATCGACATGCATGAGGTAAAAGCAAGCCTGCACCACCATCGAGTAGAGGCTTGCCTCCGAGGTACGTGCATCGCAGCTCCGCCAGAGTGCACACGCACGCGACTTGCTGGTTGTGCTGTGGGCAGGGCGGGTCTGCTGCGGACGGGCGCTCGAAGTGTTGCTCGAGGCTGTGCACCCCATTCTTCCTCTTCGCCTCACGTTGCCGGGTTCTCCGGGTGCGCGCGCTGCTTTCCGGCGGGGAAGTACTACCCCGCCAAGCTACGAGTCGTCGGACGAATAGAAACTGGCCATCGACAAAAAGGCCACGGTGTAAAATCTTGGATAATCCAACAGCGCACTTTCCTCGGCGAGACATGAAAAACGCGACGTACTGTCAGCAAACTCCGACGGACGCGTGGTCTAAAAGAGCAGCCGACAAGAGCGCTGGGAGTTTCCCGAACTTGTTCTGCCTTGTGACGTGGAGGAGGACGTCGACGTATCGACATGCATGAGGTGAAAGCAAGCCTGCACCACCATCGAGTAGAGGCTTGCCTCCGAGGTACGTGCATCGCAGCTCCGCCAGAGTGCACACGCACGCGACTTGCTGGTTGTGCTGTGGGCAGGGCGCTCGAAGTGTTGCTCGAGGCTGTGCACCCCATTCTTCCTCTTCGCCTCACGTTGCCGGGTTCTCCGGGTGCGCGCGCTGCTTTCCGGCGGGGAAGTACTACCCCGCCAAGCTACGAGTCGTCGGACGAATAGAAACTGGCCATCGACAAAAAGGCCACGGTGTAAAATCTTGGCTAAACCAACAGCGCACTTTCCTCGGCGAGACATGAAAAACGCGACGTACTGTCAGCAAACTCCGACGGACGCGTGGTCTAAAAAGGCGCGGCCACGCCACGTCCTGACACGGCAGTCACACCCAGTGCGAAAAGCTCCGCGCCCCCTCCGGTTCCGCGCCGAAGATGGTCCGCCTTATGTGTCCGTGGCTTAATGGACCGAAACACGGCGCAGACGGGACCAGTGCGGTGTTGAGCACATATCCATTCCGAGCACGTTCTTGGCAAGCCCCCTCCCGTTAGGAGCGGCAGCCGCAGCTGGAGACACGCGCGCTTTCTCCAGCGCGCGGTCCGTCCTGCAGCCAATGCAACCCATCCCCGCACAAGGCCGACATGCTACCCGCAGACCCGCAGTCGTCTGGGCTAGACCTGGCAGTCCACTCGAGCTACTCGACGATGATAACCTCGTTGTCGCTCGGCGAGTGGAAGTGGCCAGCGACGACAGATGTGTACCACGGAGTCCAAAGAATCCGGTGGCTAACGCAGCTCGAAGACAAACGGCGAGAAAAGGCGCGGAGGAAGAACCAGATAACTACTCCCGACTGCATTATTCCCCTGCGTTTTTTTTACGACGCGAATGACATGCGCCCTCTAGTTTTTGTGTTCGGACTTATTGACACATCGTTCAGCCGAGTGTTGACAGCGTTCCTTCAGAGCCCTTGCTTCTAGCTGAGTTGTTCAGCATGGGTGCACTGACACAGTGTTCAAGATTTTCCCGTAAATAAGACGAGTCATTGCGTTCTAGAGAGCCGCAGTCAAGGGCTTGCGCCGGGTATTGCTCTGCTTGCTCGGACACGGATTTGCTGCTCTCGTAGTACGTATCATGGGAGCTACGAGGTGCCACCTGACAACCAGACTCACACGGCACGAAGCTTGCAGCTCGTTCCACGGCCGCGAGCAACTTCCACGTGCAAGAGTCTTTCTTGCTGTGTGTCCCGTGCCCTCAGAACACCACATCTGTTGATGAGTGGAGAGCCGGAGACCTTTGGCAGTATTGCTGCCTAATATTCCCCCCTCCCAATTTCCCAAACCGTAGCATCACCGGTTGTGGCACAGTCGACTTCCTCCCCGAGCGGTGCGGCGGTGGTACCGGTTTCGGTTGTGCTGGTTTCGGCTGCCTTCGGCGCTGCTTTTGCGCTCACAACCGACTCCATGCTTGACTAAGTTAGCGTGAAGCGAACTTGCACCGGCTCTTTCCTTTCATCGATGCACTGGAGACATCACCCGCGGATTCTCAAGCGAACTTTCACTCTAGAAAATCAAATGAAGTGGACCGGGCCTATCCAACAGCACCTCGAAACGGAGCTCAGAATGCAAGTATTGAGTAACCGAAGACAGGAAACCGAAGGTTCAATGTGAACTTCCGGACTTATCGACCGAGTCCACTCAATTGCGATAGCTCCTGAAGAACAGCCGCGTCGTCGTAGCAAAACGATGCAGCCAATTCACTGCCTCGATTCGTATGCATTTTGTGACACGAAGGGCAAGATGCATCGAAAATGCACGAGAGGCAGGGTCCTGTGGCGAGCTACGAACAGCCGCCTGACAAACCAGACTCACACCGCTGTCCTCCAAAGTTCCGCGCTGATGATGGTCCACCCTTACAGACCGAAACACGAGCGGTGTTGAGCCCATACC
The DNA here is from genome assembly GCA_030068145.1 of Diplonema papillatum. Lineage (NCBI taxonomy): Eukaryota > Euglenozoa > Diplonemea > Diplonemida > Diplonemidae > Diplonema > Diplonema papillatum. The sequence goes on along the minus strand of JAPJBO010000504.1, from coordinate 85,571 downwards.
ATTCCGAGCACGCATTCTTGCATTTCCCTCCCCCGCTGTTTTGCTGGCTGTTTTCATATCTTGCTGATCACCTAACCCCAACGGCACGATCGTATTACATAGCTCGTCGGTCCGATTCCTTTTGTGGCAGACAGCGCAGTATACTCGCAAGGAACAGTTCGGAGGGCAAAAGTGCATCGTCTCCCAAAGTGTCGGTCTCGGTGTAAAGACATTCAGCCGTCGCTGGCTGAAACCCTTTGCAGCTACCACCGCAAGATGAAAACAGAAGTTTGAGCCGAACGCAAGAAGCTGACATCCACCCATTTCCAGAAGAATCCCGCCCCACCACCTTTCGGAGAGGAGCCGCAGGGTCCAAAAGCAGGTCGGAAACTCAAAACCGACGCGTGAAAGTGAGTGGGCTAAACTTCGATTCAGCCGTTACCCACTTAAAGCCCTGCACTTAAACACACGTGGACGTCTCTCGTGCAGGAAGGCACCACGTTTAAACTCGGGTCGTAACACACACACATCCACAGAACACACATTTTGCGTTTGAGCACCACACGGGCGCCGTGAAAAGAGAGGGGGGAAAAACAACGCCACCGAACCGGAAACCCACCAAAAAATGCCTGGGTGGGCCTTCGGTGTCGCGCCGGCGGCGATGGCCCGCCAGCGGTCGCATACCCAGACGCGGCCTCCGGTCAGCGGCGGTGTTTCGACCAAGCGCCTGAACATCGCGCGGCGGGTGCAGACCACGGGGTTGCTCTCCACCGAAGAAGCCCTGGAGCTGCGGCAGATATTTGACCACTACGACAGCGACGGTACGGATGAACTGGACAAATCAGAGCTCGGAGAGCTGATGGCGGCGTTGAACGATGGAATCGAGCCGAAGAAAGAGGAGGTCCAGGAGGTGATGAAGCTCTTCGACAAGTCGGAAACGAAAGGGTTGCGGTTCGAGGAGTTCCGGAAGGCGATGATGTACTGGTACCAGAACACGCACGCCAAAGACCACATCTTCGCGAATGCGACGGTGCATGAACGGCGGAAAAAGGCGGTCGAAGCCGTGCGGAAACGGACGAATTCGGCTTCCCACGAGCTCCCCGCCGACGAACGACAGCTTCTGTCGGACATCTTCGACAAGTACGACATCGACAAGTCGAACGAAATCAGCCCCGCAGAGCTGGCCGGCATGATGGCGGACCTGAACGGCGGTATACCCCCCACGGCTGAAGAGGTGAAGCTCGTCATGTGGTCGTGCGACCTGGGCCAGTCCGGCAAACTGAGCCGCTTCGAGTTCGAGCGAGCGATTACATTCTGGTACGCCCAGACCTGCCCCGGAGCGGACGGTCCCGACATCGCAGATCTCGACACGCTTCTCAAAAGCGAGCCCGAGGCCCGGAAGGCTTCTGTCGTCGAGCACAGCAGGTGCTGCTGCATCGCTTAACGACACTGTCCATACACCCCGCCTGACGGAAATGAAACGCCGCCATACGTGCGAAGAGCCCTTCTTCGCGTTTTGCTAATGCTAAACAAACACAACGTGCGCGGCGCCGAAGCTCCACCAGCTTCGGCTGACACCATTTTGCGCACTTAACCATGGTTAAGAAGACGAATGAAAGCATAGACAAAAAGATACCTCAAACGCACTTCTTTATTGCGGCCGTCCTGCTGATGGGAACCTTCCCGTTTTAACCCCTCTACGAACGGGGGGACATATCATGCAGGGTCAAAACCTTGTGTCTTTTTGAAAATGGCAAAAAAAAAAGTTTCCGGAAAAAAATTGGGGTTTTTGAATTTTAAAAGTTTGGAACAAACTCTGCAGGAATTTTTGAGGAAGTTGAGCAGTTTTTTTTTTTCCAAAAAAATTTTTAGGGCTCCGTCGGCCCCGCGGGAGCGTTTTAAAAAGACACAAGGTTTTGACCCTGCATGCTCCGAGCTGGAGTTTGGAGTAAGAGTGTATTCGCGACAAAAAGGATGCCGATGCTTGCAACATTGTGCATCAGCATATCACGATACCGCCATTTTGGAGTCGTAACAACGCTTGAGTTTGACTCAAGGGTTGCCCAAAGGGCTTTCTGCACCCTGAGACAGCCTTCCTCTGTCCACGAGGGATTAACCTTGAATGCTGAGGATACGCGGCGGTTATCCACTTTGGACCCGGGGGGGTTGAAAGCGAGCTTGCTGTGAAGCGGGCTCGGTCGAGTACGTAACGTTATTTCCGGGACACGCTGCACACTTCGCGAAGGAAAATGCTGTTCCGCAAGCAAGACACACGAACCGATTCATTTTGTCTTCCCTCGATGTTCTGTCGAGCACGTGGTCACGGTGGTGCCACTCATAATTGTCATTTTCTGCCAATCAATCCATGCGTTCTGTCACCGAACCTAGACGAATGCGGAATCGCCGGTCGATTTGCCACGTGCTCGGTGTTGAGAGCGCACCTGAGCAGGGTATCAGAAAGCAACCAAACCGACAGTCCACCGCCGTTTTGGTAAACCAGAACAGTACGTTCAAGTTCCCCCGTGTAGAAATGGCATCCTACCCACTTGACTCACTCACGGTGGTGTTAGCCTGCCCTGCAAAGCAGTTCCCCAACGTGCTAGCTGCCGGAGTCTGCCTTGCCCAGGAGACTGCTCCATTTTGTTTCAAATGTGAACCAGACTTTTCCCTATCCCAAGGAGCCATTCACACCCGTTGCTCTCACTCTGTCTCTCTCTCTCTCTTCTCTCTCTTTCTAATTTTTGAAGAAGACTTGATGCTAGCATCAACCGTGCATAAGAGACAAAGTGGATTTGGAAGGGTTGATCGCCCCCCCGTCCAAGTTCACCACCTCTTTCAAGGAAAACATAGCGCAGCCCGACCCCTTCTCCCCCAACGTCTTGTTTCGAATCATATATAGTCGAAGAAGATAAGTACCTCATCACGAGCTCGTGCATCTGCTGCTGCAGAGCAACATACGCTGCGTGGTGCAATATGGCACTATGCGGGGATGCTGAGGGCACCGTGCGGCTCCTCTGCATATCCATCCTCATATGCCAGTATTGGGCCCAATCAGGGCTTACGCAGCTCTTTTGTCTTGGAGCTAAATACCTACTGAACATCGGTACGTAGGGGTCAGGCAAAAAATAAATAGAGCATAGGGGGCTCACTAGAAAATTAACGTGCTGAAATCAGTACGTTCAGCACGCTGAACGTAAGGCCTGGGCCCAATACTGAGGCTACCTACGTACTGCACTGTGCAATGTGCACACGCGCTGTGTACCAATACCTAGCTCCTCCTGCGGGCTTAGGTATTCCCCCCTACCCTAGGCCGGTCCGTCCCTGTCACTTGGAACCGCATTGCATTGCTGGTCCTGACCACCTCCGTGCGCCCCGCTCTGTGAGCCCACCCTCAGCACCTATATTAGGGCAACAACCAGGAGTTCAGGCAGGCTCGGCCTGTTCGGCCTTTTATTTTTCGGTGGCAGCGAGAAGTACCAATATTCCCATTTTCGATGGGAAGTGCATCGTGCCCTCCAGCCGGGCTGGGGGAATATACACGGAGTGCCTTTAAGCGTGTGCACATGAAACTCGGGCAGGCCAAAAAAAGAAAGAAAGTATGGCGTTCGCCATAAAGCACGGCATAAGATTGCTGTTGGCCCGAGAAGGAGTATGCAAATCGAGGTTCTTCGCGGTTCTCTTTGGAGTTTCGTCGAAGGCCTCATTCATTGTGCGGGATCAACAGGGACTGCCAGGGTCGTGTGTATTCACGTAGAGGCGAGATTCTTAACTCGTAGGAAGACGAACTTCTGCGAAAGCATTCGAAGAATGTCTTCATTGGTCAAGAACGAGATCATGCGATGATACCGTCGTAGGCCATCGCTGCAAACGATGTCGTCTCAGGATTGAGAGAAGTCAACGGGGCTCCCGAATGGAGGAAGCTGCATGGTCTTCCGTGTGTAGTGTACAGTGAAGCCTACCCGAAACTGTTTCGGGTTTGATCCAGAAGATCTCTCAACAAAAGGCTCTTGTGTGTGGTCGCCTCTAGCCCCCTTCGCCTATTCTGTGAAGCCCAATGGCTCCTTTGGGCAGTGGAAGCAGAGTGACGCGAAACATCAATCAAGGCGCCCCCTTTTGTCCGTTGCATAGTTTCCGTCGCAAAAGGATGCCCCCTGTGTACTGTCAGTTTGCGAAGTTTTGTCGCTTGTCACATATTTCCTCCGTTTGCTTTTCTTGCGGGATGGGACTTGCACGAAAGACAGGCTCTGAGAACACCCTGCACTTCTCAACAGCAATTGGACATGGGTCAGTCGGTCCTAAGGCAAGGTGTAGTTGCTCGCCTCAAAGCTGCCACTGACGAGGTGCAGGATTGCGAAAGGGAATGCAGAGATATTGAAGAGGTGACACTGCTGAAGTCTTCTTTTGAAGATCCAACGAGTAGCCCTCAAACTCAGTAGACTGGGCCTCTGATGACCACCGAGACTGAAGCCAAGCTTCTGAAGCTAGGCAAATACGGGCCACGCTAATAAAGCCGGACATGATTCGTTTGGGAAAATAATAGGCGCGGTGTTTGTTTGTCGTTGTTGGTGTGGTACGTGCCGTCACCGATACTGCTCGGATGAGGTTTACCGCAACAGGCATCTTAGACTAAAAGCCTCTTGCCGACGGAGCATTCAAGCCTCCAGAAAGGAGAAGCAAAAATACCAGAATCTCAAGCGCTCTAACTCCAAAAAAACGTGGAAGAAAAGGTTCGAAATCGAGGCAAAAGGGGGTAGCGTGACAATTCATCATAATCTGCGATTCAGCAAGTATCAGCCGCACCTTCGCTTGTCAGAATCGCAGCCCCGTAACTGAACCTCGTTGCCTGCACCACTTGACGAGGCTGCTGAAGCAAGATGCCTACGATGGAAGAGCAGATTGCCGCCTTGAAGGCAAAGAAAGCGGCTGACTCGAGTATGCCCTTGTTTCGACGCGCCCATTGAGCCTTCTTTGGTCCGGCGTTTCGGGCCCCATATTCATCAGGTGCTAGCAACCTTGCGGGTTTGCCCCACCCCTTCATCCGTCCGTCCGCGGATTCTCGGCGATTCTTAAGAAGTCCCTGCCCCCCCCCCCCAGGCAAGTAGCGCCTGAACACGAAGCTAAGATTTTCCCCCGGAACGCTTGAAAGAACGAAGGTAGCGCAAACTACCAGACCGACGGAGACCACCGCAAACTTACTTGCCTTTTCTTGGAGTGTAAGTTCGGTTAGAGATCTAGTCTCTGGGTGATCATTGTCGTAAAGGTTCCTTTGAGGTATCGAAGACTAGTGTGCGTATCGTATCTGCGGTAGTGACAGCACGTTTTTTGGTTTCTCACGAAACCAGCACGCTGTCAACGACCCCCCGAACGTTAAGGTATCGTAAACTAGTGTGCGTATCGTCTGCGTATCGTATCCGCAGTAGACGCAGGACCACAACTCGTAGATACGATGGCACATCTTACCCGACGCACGACGTACCCTTTGTTCAGTGGGAGTTGAGATTCTCCGTCAAGGTGCTAGCCGCCGCCATAGGGCGGGCTATTGCCAAAAGGAGGAGAGCCCGCGAAACAACGTGTCAACACACGCCTGCCAGGCGGTCTCGTCCGCCAGTCAGAACGCCCCCGGCTGCGCCACCATCGGTGCAACAATCATCTTTGACTGGGCCACGGCTCGCTCCGCGTCCACGGCGCAACGGCTTGCGCCCGCCGTAGTAGTACGGGCTAGTAAAGCCCCCCCCCTCGTACTATTTAGGTGAAAATCATCAGATATTTCCAGAAAAAGCTAAAAGTACACCCCCCAAACTTTCAGGGTGACTCGTACTATTTAGCCACTATTTAACCACTATTTAACCACTGTTTAACCACTATTGAACCACCATAAAGAACCGAGAGAATCGGGGCTCGGCGTCATTTAGAGTGAGGTCTCACCCTAAGTGATGCTGAATGCTCTACTCTTTAGTGACACTGAAGTCGCTAAAGGTTACTGGGTTTGCGCCGAAATCTTCCGTTTTTCTAATTCTTCTAAGTGACACTGAAACCGCATTTTTCAGTCACAGTGGACAAAAGTGCATGAGAGTCACTTAGAGTGAGCGTCACTCTACGTGCCCCAACTGTCTATGGGCTCAGAAGGACTAAACACACACTGTTCGCAGCAGCTCTCGCATTGCTGATGCAGTAGAGGTGGTGAACCTTGACGAATCAGTGATGATGGACCTGGACGCGCTCTCTGTGCTGGATCTGCATGCTGATACCTGTCCTTCACCTGCATCAAAGAGAAAACGGGGAAGGGACGAGCGTGAACTCTTAGCCGGAATTATAACTTAAAAGTCGTTGCAGCTGGGGGCACCACTTAAAACTTTTAAAAAACAACACTCGTACTATTTACCTAAATAGTACGACTGCCTAAATAGTACGAGGGGGAGGGGGCTTTAGTGGGGCGACCGGATACTCCTCGGAGAGATGGTCCCTGCACTCTAACTCGTCTCTCTCTCTCTCTCTCTCTCTCTCTTACCCTTTGAGTGCATCCAGGAGGCGAGTACTGAGCAGGCGAACGTCCCCCAGGCGCGGGCAAGCAAAGTTGTGTTGGTCGGGAAGGGCATTATACGGTAAACGCAAAACACGCTTCACAGAAAAAAGCGAGACGGACAAGAAGAAGGAGAAGGCCGAAAAGGACCGAGCCGCTGCGGCGCGGAAGAAGGCCGAAAAAGAGGCGCAAAAGAAGAAGGAGCAAGAGGAACAGGACAAGCAGAAGGAGGAAGCCGAGCGCCTGGCGCGGGAGAAGGAGGAGCAGAAGCGGCGGGAGGAGGAGGAGGCCGCGCAGCGGGTGCTCGAAGAAGAGCAGCGGCGGCTCGAGGAGATCAACGCCAAAAAGCAGGCGGCGGCGAGGCTCGCTGAGGAGAAGATGAAGAAGAAGCAGGCGGACCTCGAGGCCTTCAAGGCGCAATTTTCCTCCCTCTCCGTCGAAGAGCAGCAGAAGCTGCGCGAGACGTACGAGGCGCAGGCAAAGGCCACCGAAAAGCAGCTGCAGGCAGAGGCCGAGGCCCACCGCCGGGCCGAATTGGAGCAGAAAACCAGGGACGAGGAACTCGCGAAGCAAAAAGGTATTTTCTCCGATTCCTGCACTGCTCTTTTTTTTTGGTAGCAATATTGCGGTCGCCTTCAATGTATTGTGCAGGCTAAAAAAACGTAGGCAAGCGTGTTTTGGTGGTTGATCAGAATTCCCTACCTGAAAATGACACAGGGTAAATACAAGTGGGAACCGATCAACCGGCACGCACAAACTAAACGAAGCGCCTGTCTTTTTTCCGATGGGTCCGTCAACGCCAACACAAGCACAAGACTCGCAAGTCCAGCCGCAAACATCCCACAAACACATGAACAGAATTCCCAGAACGTGCTCAAATGCCGCCATTGTGGCGTGACAACAACAAGGTCCGGCAACCCGTTCGCTAACCAGTTTGGTGTGGGTGTGCACGAAAGGACCTGTGAAGGGAATTCGGAAGGACTGCAAAGCCCAAGCCCAGACCGAAATTAGCCCAGCACCTAGCGTGACCCAGCGAGCTACGAGGGTCGAAAAAATAACACCTACCCCCATTTCTTTTTTTAAACAAATTTTCTCTTTGCTACTTACTTTGATCATAGGTGTCACGGCAAGTTTTTGCAGCCGCTGCTTAGCAGTGCATGCTAGTCCATGTGGTTCATGTACTTAAAAGAACTCAATGCTTAACAGAATTTGACGTGGGCGGCTTTAGATTTACATCTGAATGACACCTCAACACAAAACAAGTTGTCGACAACTAACAAGTAAAAGAATAAAACAATACTACGCATTAATCTTCATCGGCATGCCGATGACTCCCCACTACGAAACAATATTCCAATATACCGGTAAGGAGGTAAATGTGCTGTTGTCCACACGAAGCACAGGTAAATCTGGGTGTAGTGGCGGGCGGCGTGAACGTTCAACAACACGAAAGAAGAAATTAGCATCTTGAAAGTTTAGTACTATTCTGACGAGTACGAACGCTTGCGCAAGATTGCTATCCGTTGCTTATCCCGAGAAGACAGTGCGCCTGTTTTCAAGTCCAGTGTCCAGGGCGTGACGACGTTCCATGACATACCCACGATGGACATTGCTTGGGGTTTCTACGATAGTTTTGCATAACGCAGCGAACGGGTGCGAGGAGAGAGTAATTAACCCTGTGGCCACACGCGATGCGTGTGAGAAATTCGAATCCTTGTTCGTGGCAATTCCCGCCTGCAATCAGGTCAATAATGTGGGTTGAAGACTGTGTCCTTAGCCCTGATCGAGGGGGTTTGAGCCCAAAAATATCTTCCTGGATGGGGAGCCCGGTCTTTCTGCGACCAAGTGTGTTCATCAACAGGTCAACGAGGCTCAAAGCTACCGGCTTCTCAAACCTTGAAGCAAGCTAGAACGGCCCCACCCGCATCAACTGGAGGGCAAACTGATTGTAGCTTACTGCTGTACACAAATAAAGCCTTGACACCTCACAGCACGCATTGCGGAGGAGCGAAAGCGCTTGAATGCCAAGGAAGAGTTCTTCAGCAAGTTCCAGGAAGATGACGATGTGAGGGAGGGCGCCGACGCCATAGAGGAACGAGCTCACGAGATCGCGGTATGCCAGCAGCACATGTGTTCACCCACACCCCCATCAATTGTGTCGACGGAGCGTGGATGAGCGCGAGTATTCAAATGGAGAACATTGGCAGCAGAAAGTCGCCTCTCTGCCTTTGTTCACACTGCAGTAACGCCACCTCGTTGATCACCGCGCACTTTACCCGTGGACCGGTCATGACTGCAGCCGGTCGTGGTCATGTCCTTCAACGTCATGGCCATGATGTAGTATCCGTGCCCGCACGTGGCTGTCGCCTTACGGTTCATGAAACACGTATCATCAAGCGGTAGCCGTGCGCCAGACACTGAAGGGTAGAAATGGTCGTGCTGATGGAGAATTTGGATAGCTGACAATTCATTCTTGTTGCCTTGCTTGCGGGTTCTGTGTCTCTTTGAGCAGGAGCAAGCACTAGAAGGTTGGCGAACGATGATTACTCCTTCTGCAGTTGCTCACTTTTTTCGACTCACGCCCCCCGCACAAACACACAGAAACGATTGGGCGTCAACTAATTTGGCGGGCGACTCATGCATCCCTCACCAGCTGCCGTCGAGACGCCCGCTGTTAAAACAGGGGTCCAGTTTTGGCTGTCGCTCACGAGCACGTGAACGGCACAGCAAGGAATAAGGAGACCGGCTCTTGGCCAAAAGGGCTTAGTGCACGGGGGCTGCACGTGCCAACGGGGCCAAGGCACACGCGTGCTCGTATGCGTAGGGCAGCAGCCTTGAGCATTGAATGACGCAGGGAGTCAGGTGTTTGCATGCGCCACCTACTACTTAAGCAATGTAGGGAGACGCACCCACCAACACAGGTGCCCTCCCAACCACGGAAACAGGGCGAGCGCAAAAGGGAAACCGCGTTTGCGGTGTGTAAGAGGCTCGTACACTTGCAGTCGTGTCGTGTTCGTTCTTCCTCCGCTCTTGCCTCGGCGGGAAATGAACGCCCGGGGGTGACATCTCTGCAAACCGTTACTCCCCATTCGCGGTTGTTTTTCGTAGTAACACTGCATTGTAAACACGAAAGAGAACGCTGGTAGCGTGTTTGGGAGAAGATTAGCCTAACGAGCATATTCACTCACTATCATCCACTACCAGGCTATGCTCCCCGGCACGTACAAACAAACACACGCCTATTATTTTCTTCTGCTTCCGCTGCGGCCTCAAGGGATTGGTCTAGTAGCGCGCGAGCCAGTGAGTTTGCACCCGGCTCAGTCTGCATGACTGCAGAGAGTAGGAAACGTAGCTGTTCGAACAGCGACCACCCCACCCCCAATCCCCTTCCCTTCACGTAAAAAAAAGGACATGCGCTTTGTTTTGGTTGTGTGTGCAGGTTGATCGACGTCCCTTTACTTCATCCGGTTTTGACCAGAAACTGGATCCACCTTCTGCATACCAGCAGTGTGGATCCACCGTCAACAGCAGCAGCGTGGCAACGCGCTGTTGGTGCCGGAATTACCGCGGGCGCTCGCAGAAGACTTGTCCACCAAGTGTCTTCATCGGCAGGTTTAGAATAAGCACGATTTTGTCGTTGCTGCCTCAGCGGTGTTGATTGGGGTTCGGCTGCGTGCTACTATGCAGCCTTGTCGATAACAGGCGACAGCCGCCTGCGCGCACGACCACAAATAAAGCGCTGTGTTTCTTTTTTGCGGGCCTACGGGTCAAGTGGCCACCGAGCTCCACGACCAAAGCATCAAGATGCAGCGGAACCTTGAGGAGACGGTCAACTACGCCAGGGCAACGCGGACCTGAGTGAACGGCGCTCTCGGCTCGGAACTTCTTCTTTTTTTGTTTTCCTTCTCGCAGGGTGAGGGGTTTTGATCACCAGCCGAAGGTGTGTGACGTGCGCGTGGAGCGCCTCCTCGCAAGCTACGGGTCTGGCCTCGGCTCGTCCAGGCTGAATGAAACCGGCTTCTTGAAACTCGAACCGTCTAAAATACTCGGGGCGGTCTCCTTTAATCGAAGTGACAAACACGCACGAGCATTTGTTACGGAGAGAAATCATGATACCATGTGACACACAGCATGGTATATCGCATGTTTGTTCAAGTTATTTGATCATCTGTTTTAACGGTTCACGTGGTAAGTGACGTGCGAACCCCGGATCAATGGTGTCGTTCGGGACGCGTGCTCGGCGGTTTCCTCCCTTCTAGCCTCCTTCGGAAACGAGTACAGAGGCGGCTCCTCTCCGAGTATTTTTGAAGAAAACGGCTCCCCTCCTCGTGTGTCGTCACGTCGAAAACCCCGATAGAAGCATTTGTGGGGCACCGATTGTCCGTATATGGAGACCGGTTTGGCCACCGCAGCGCCGTTTCAGTCCCGCGAGTTTGCTGAGTTCCAAAACCAAGTCCGAAGCAGCGTTGAGAGACAACAGGACCCCCCCGAACAAAACGCGCTTGCAATCATTCTCCGTCTGAAGCTCACACCAGAGGACGAAAGGACAAAAGAGGAATGCAAGATCAAGACCGGCGCCGCACTTGGCGCGTGCCGGCGGATCGACTTCCTCCTATCAACCCTGTTTCCTGTTTCCTGCATTGCAATTTGTAAAATCCCCCGTTGACTCTCACTGGCGCACAGGACTTGGCTTATTGCAGGCCCCACGACCGCACAACAAGCCCCCACGAGGCAGCTACACCTTGCCGACAAGCCTTGCAAACGCCCGTTTCCCCCAGGAATTCCTGCACCTATCCAACATCAGTTTGTCATGCCTGCCTTTTTGTTTCTTAGGTTGCACTTGTTTTCGATTCCCCCATCCCCCTTTTTTTCGGTATTGCGCTCTATCTCTATTGTTTGTTGGCTTCGTCGCGACGATGTTCCTCTCTTGCCCTGCTGCCCCAAAGCCGAAGAAAGTTTAATGGGTGCCACACCCGGCTATCGAGAATGAGCTAGAACCTGCACACCCAAGAACAGAGAGCTGGGGGGAAAGTGTCAGTCTGGCCTTGAGTGACCCTTAATCTGGACCTTTAATCTGACCTTCCGTCTGACGTTCGACCTGCAGTCTGACCTGCAGTCTGACCTTCAGTCTGACCTTCAGTCTGACCTTCAGTCTGACCTTCAGTCTGACCTTCAGTCTGACCTTCAGTCTGAGCTTCAGTCTGACCTTCAGCCTGACCTTCAGTCTGACCTTCAGCCTGACCTTCAGTCTGGCCTTCAGTCTGACCTTGAGTCTGACCTTGAGTCTGACCTTAAGTCTGACCTTCTGACCTTGAGTCTGACCTTGAGTTCGACTTTCAGTAAACACGAACTGGGCAGTCGAAACTCTCACCGAATTTTAAAATCGAAGTTGTCTTGCTCCAGACACCCGGAAAAAAAAGAGAGAGAGAAAGAGAGAGGGAAAGCGACAACCCATGCCGACAACCCCGAAGTAACCTCGTAAAGCGACGATGAAAGTGCCCCCCGTGACCGTCCTGCGGTCGCAAACGGCAGACGTGGCATGCGTGGCCGTCTCGGCTGAGGGCAAGCTCCTGCTGACAGGGAGCGCGGACGGGACCGTGAGCGTGTGGGCGGTCGACACCCGACGCGTGATGTTCGCGCTCCCGAAGGCCGGCACCCACGGTGGCACCGGCATCCTGCAGGCCGCCTTTCTGCACCCGCCGGGCGACTCGTCGCCGTGCCCGCGGCACGCCCGCTTCGCCACCATGGGCCGCGACGGCTGCATCCGGTTCTGGGGCTGCTTCCTGCTGGCCGGGCCCGAGCGGAAGTCGCCCGTTTCGATCGAATCGGTACTGGACGCCGCCGCCAGCGGGCGGAGCCACGTGGCCTCGACGGAGCCCGCCGGGCCGGCGGAGGCCCCGCGGCTCCCGCCGATGGACCAGCAAGTCGACTACGGCGACTTCGTGCTCGCAGCGCGGCCGGCGCACGACTGTGTCTTCGAGTGGGGAAGCGTTCGGTTCGAGATCGCGTGCCTTGCGACCCTCTGGCACAGCAGCTATTCGTTCTGCAAGTTCGAGGTGCGGTCGGGCGCGCGCGGCTGCCAGCTGCTGGTCCCTTCGGACACGCAGAGCATCGTCCGCGTGTACACCCTCTGGGGCGAGGCGCCGGTGGCGGGCGAGCCGGGGGCAGTGGGCCGCGGGAGGATGCACAAACGCGCGGTGCCCGGCATCGACGACTTCCTCAACGACGTGCACGCGTCGCTGCTGAACCCGCCCGGGACGGACAGCGGGCTGCCGGCCCCGGTGCAGCCGGCCCGCTTCGTCGCGGACCTCGTGCCTCCCGCCGCCATCGCCACGGGGATGCCGATGGTCATCGATGGGCTCATGGATCAAGGTGTCGCCTTTTGTACCACTTCTCTGCAAAACATACTCGAGGGACTGCTTTTTTCTCATTTCGAAGGAGGAGGCTGGAGGGGGAGAAAACAATACCACTACAAAGTGGGTCTTTTTTTTTTTTTAGTACTAACAATCTTGTGGGTTGCCCTTCAATGTATTGTGCAGGCTAAAAAGACGCAGCGTGTTTTGGTGGTTGATCAGAATTCCTTACCTGAATACACACAGGGTGAATACAAGCGGGAAAACGATCAACCGGCACGCACAAAACCCAGATTTACCTGTGTTTCGTGTGGGCTACAGCACATTTACCTCCTTTGATCTATCGCAACTGGTGTTGAACCTTTTTACCACTTCTGCAAAAAATTAAATCATTGTATAAGTACCTGCTTTGTAGAAATACTTGTGGAGGCTGCCAGTTGCAAAGGATCAAAGGAGGTAAATGTGCTGTCGCCCGTGAAACACAGGTGAGTCTGGGTTCAGTGGCGGGCGTAAGCGTTCAAACAAACTCTGGGCGACACACAACCGCGAGGTAGATGTACGGGGAAGCACTTGGCATCCCCTCGACCCAAACCCCAATAAACACACCCTCCAGTAGGCGCGGGTGGCACACCCGCTTTTCGGGTGTGCGTGTCCACGCGTTTGGGTTGTATTGGATGTGGCGCACCCGCTTTTCGCGTGTGACTTCTTCAACTCCAGCTTCTAAGGCTGGGCTTCACCGTGTGCCATTTGCTTGGGGAAGACCTGGTGCTGGTATCAGACATGCACGCGAGACAGTGTTCCGTCTAAGCGTTAAACCAAGACCACCCCCGTTTAACTTGCAGGCCTCGCGTGTGTTGGGTACGAGTCGGGCCACGTCGTCGCGTTCTTCATGGCGGGCGACGAGCCGTTCTCGGCGTATTGCAAAGCGCACAAAGACGCCGTGTTGTCCGCGGCGCTGGTGCAGAAGCAAGGCGCGCCGAGTCCGATGGTGGCCACGGGAGCCGCGGACCGGAGCGTCCGCCTGTATGGGGTCTCCCGGGGGACGCGGGCGCTGGTCCCCCTCGGTACGATTCGCCTGGCCGCAGTCGGGGCCGGGAGTCTGGCGTTCCACCCTACAAACCCTCGGCTGCTCTGCGTCGGGCTGTGGGACCACACCGTCAAGGTGTACGACGTCCGCAGCCAAAGCGTCGCGCGGAACGCCAAAGCAGCGGCGGCGGAGGCCGACGACGACAACGACGAAGAGGACGGCGCTGCAGCCAAGCGAGAGGCCACGCAGCCGCTGGTGACGCTGGTGCAGCACAAGGCGAGCATATCCAGCGTGTCTTGGGTCCGCGGGCCCGGCGAGGGCACAGCGTTGATCTTCGCCGCGAGCACCGACGGGACAATTTCCGCGTGGGATGCGTACTCGAAAGGGTAGCCTGCCACTCTCTCGAGTGTGCTGATCTGATCCGATGCACTGAAAAACTGGTGTGCTGATGAGCTGATATGCTGTACTGGTATACTGATGTGATGTATACTGGTGTGCTGGTGTACGGATGTGCTGATGTGCCGATGTGGTGTACTGGTACTGGTATACTGATATGCTGATGTGGTGTACCGGTATTCTGATGTGCTGATGTGGTGTACTGATATACTGATGTGCTGGCGTACGGATGTGCTGATGAGCTGATGCGCACGTACAGGTGTACTGGATGTGCGTACTGGTATACAGATGTTCTGATGAGGATGTGCTCGTGTACTGATGTGTTGGTGTGCTGATGCGCTAATGGGCTGATACAACTGGTGTGCAGTGCACGCGGTGCAATCTGGGAGCAAGCTTTCGGCAACCTCACGACCGCGGCCTGTATATTCGACTTTGCGCTCTGCTGTAGCATCCTGCAGTTCCTGAAACAGCTAAAGTTGCTGGTGAACCGCTTTGACGCTGACCACAGGCCGCAAGTTGTGATTTTGTAGAAGTATATCGAAAAGTGGAAGCCGCTTGCTAGTTACCCGTCAAGTGTTCTGGAACAAGGAAGCCACCTGCTCGTCAATCTCGTAAGGGGTATATCTAGGTGGGAACTTGGCTGTCACACACACGCACTCTCTCTCTCTCTCTCGCTCTCTCGTTTTCGTGAGCACGATGACGCATTGAACGTTATACGAGGTCTTCACAGCAACAGTTTCGCTCTTGGGAGTTCTCTTCTTCTCGCTCTAGCTCGCCTTGCACCACAGGAGAGGTTTATTCAAACCCCCAAACCCATGCGCGCTGTCGCAGGTGTTCCGCCTTTCACGCCGGCGAGTTTGCCGTTCATTACGTTTTCGTCAGGGAAGCAGCTTCTCTAACGGTAGTGCCATTGGCTACCTACAACACTACTTGCTGCATATCAAGTTCAAACTTCCCCACTGCACTACCACAGCTTTGCCACCCGGTTCCTCATCACCGCAGCTTTCTGCTGCAATATCGTTGTGAGCCGCTGCAGAAAATGGTAAGCGGAAGCAACACACCAACTTTCTACCCGATCTTCGCGCTAGCCTTGCTTCGCCTTCCGAAACTCGTGCGGATGAGGGTAGCGGGGAAGGCGGCGGCCGGCCGGCGGCGTGGCCCAAGGGGGTGTCGCCCGCTGGGCTGTACTACAAGAAGCCGACGAAACGGGGCAAGCAGGGCTGGGCGGCGCCCAGCCGGGTCGACAGCTACGACGTGGCGACGCGGCTGACCCGCGAGGAGCGGCGGAATGCCCTGCTTCTGGCCGCTCTCGGGCGGCGCGCAGGAGTACTGGCCGGCGCACGTCGGGGCGTGCAGCGTGTGCCGCACGGAGCAGCGGCGGACGCTCCACGACCAGCGGAGCGCGGTCGAGGGACGCGAGCGCCGGCGCTGGGTCTCATTGCTCAGGGCCGAGGCCGCAGCGTTCGCAGCCTTCGAGCGGGCCACCGGCCAGCGGAGGCACCGGGACATCATCGCCGCGTGGTTCGCTGGTTCCATCTTCCACGACAATGCTTGTGCTCGAGGAAGCGAAAAACAACCTGCATCGCAGTAGTTTCGCATTACTAGTAACCTTTGTAAGACCCCAGCGTCTTGTTATGGCAAACGACACCGAACACAGCAAAAAGGAAGAGGGCAAAAACAATAAGGCACAAATCTTGCGGCGCGGCATGAGCGAGTGAGCCGCCACCCAAACTGATTGCGATCGCCGTCTGTTTTCTCCTTCGGGGGGTTTTCTTCTTCGGACACGGGGAAGAGGATGCCATGCTTCGCCTTCCGAAACTAAGCAGCGCGGATGAGGGTAGCGGGGAAGGCGGCGGCCGGCCGGCGGCGTGGCCCAAGGGGGTGTCGCCCGCTGGGCTGTACTACAAGAAGCCGACGAAACGGGGCAAGCAGCACTGGGCGGCGCCCAGCCGGGTCGACAGCTACGACGTGGCGACGCGGCTGACCCGCGAGGAGCGGCGGATGCCCTGCTTCTGGCCGCTCTCGGGCGGCGCGCAGGAGTACTGGCCGGCGCACGTCGGGGCGTGCAGCGTGTGCCGCACGGAGCAGCGGCGGACGCTCCACGACCAGCGGAGCGCGGTCGAGGGACGCGAGCGCCGGCGCAGGGTCTCCTTGCTCAGGGCCGAGGCCGCAGCGTTCGCAGCCGTGGCCCGGGGTACCATCGCGTCCAAGTCGGCTGCCTTCGAGCGGGCCACCGGCCAGCGGAGGCACCGCGACATCATCGCCGCGTGGCTCGCCGAGCACGCCGAGCAGCGCAGGTGCGTCGAGTCCGACTTCAAGACCGCGTACATCATCCTCCTGAGGGACGAAGCGCGCGAGTGGGAAGACCTCTCTTCGCAGCAGGTGTGCCGCGGCTTTTTCTCTCTGGTCCTAGCACTCTTGCAGGTTGCCCGCAGCATGTCGTATGCAAACTCAAGAAACGTAGCCACCGAGTTTTGGTGTTTCGAACAAGAAGTCCTTCCTGGAAACAGAACAGCCAAACAAAACGAAGAGCGTGTGCTAGCAATCTTGCGGGGTTGCCCTTCAATGTATTGTGCATGTTAAAAAGACGTAGGGCAGCGTGTTTTGGTGGTTGATCAGAATATTCCTTACCTGAATATACACAGGGGTAAATACAAGTGGGAAAACGATCACCCCGGCACGCAAAAACAAAACGAAGCGCCTGTCTTTTTAGTACTAACAATCTTGCGGGTTGCCCTTCAATGTATTGTGCAGGCTAAAAAGACGTAGGCAGCGTGTTTTGGTGGTTGATCAGAATTCCTTGCCTGAGTATACACAGGGGTAAATACAAGTGGGAAAACGATCACCCCGGCACGCACAAACAAAACGAAGCGCCTGTCTTTTTAGTACTAACAATCTTGCGGGTTGCCCTTCAATGTATTGTGCAGGCTAAAAAGACGTAGGCAGCGTGTTTTGGGGGTTGATCAGAATTCCTTGCCTGAGTATACACAGGGGTAAATAAGTGGGAAAACGATCACCCCGGCACGCACAAACAAAACGAAGCGTCTTTTTAGGCGGCGATCCCGAGCTCACCGCCGGCCAGCTGCAGCACATGCCGCCACTCACTGTAGCAGAGCCGCAACCTGCAGCGCGCCTCCGGAGCGACTTAAGCCCGCCGTAGCAGCACGAAGAGAAGTGAGGAGACCGAAAACTTCCCGGTCCCTGTAATCTAACTCGTCTCTCTCTCTCTCTCTCTCTCTCTCGGAATTGTCAGCGCGGTAGCGATGACAGCGAGAACACATATAGGTGGGAGGGGAGAGGCCCTGGGACTGCTAAGGCGTGACAACCCTTTTTTTTGCGAAACCCCAGTAACTACTCCTTTGAGAGCATACGGAAGAAGCACGGAAGAACTACGAAAAACTGGGGGTCGGATCGCACCATCGAAGTGAACTCAGACCGATACGTGCTGCATGGCAATCCCTGCTCAACATTGCTAGCCGTAATTAAAGTGTATAATCATACCTACTACCCTCATACTACCCGCCTCACAGCTCAATGGTCAGCCGGAGACCCTAAAACACCGAACCTCTAAACCACAATAAACGCTAGAACTCATTTAGCGAAGGCCACACGGAGACCCTAAGATCCCGGAATCTTAAGCGAACTTTAACTCTATAAAAGAAAGGTCCACCCGGGGCAACGCGCCGACACACGAAAACAACGCAGGATCAATGGCTGCGCGAGGTGCTGCACATGCGGGCGTGCATTGCGGCGTACGAGACGCAGGCGCGCGAGCGGAGGGCGAGAGAGGAGCGGGAGGTGGCGGAGAAGGCGCTGGCCGACCGGGCGGAAGCGGACAGCCGGCGTCGCAAGGCCCTCTTCCGCGAGGAGGAGGCCGCGCGCCGCGCCGCATCGCAGCTGGAAGAGGTCGAGAAGCAGCACCTGCTGAAGCTCGTCGAACAGGCCGTCCGCGAAGCCGAGGCTGCGCAGGCCGCAACCCGGCAGCAAGCCCTAGTGGCCGCCCGCAAGATGAAGACGATGGAGCGCGAACGCCTGCAGCTCGCGGACGAAGAGGCTCCCGGGCGCACTCAGGTCATCGACCAGGAAATAGACGCGCGAGACCGCCTGTCTCGGCACCAAACCACCGGCTTCGAAGCCGCCGCGAAGCGCGCGACCGTCGTCGAGCTCCGCCGGAAAAACCAGAAGGCCACCCGCGACGCGTGCGAAAGCGAAGAAGCGTTCGTGCGCGACAGCCTCTCCGGCAGCCGCGAGGCTGAGCTCGCCCGGCTGCGCGGCCGGCTCGACGCCGGCACCGCGCGGCTGCTCAAATCGAACGCGAGGTTCCTCCTGCGCGAGAAGCTGCAGGCGCGCGAGCGGGCGTGGATGGCCGGAGAGGACGCGTCGTCGCGAAAACGCGAGGTTCGCGCCGAGGCCGTCGCCCGCAGCGCCGCGCGCGAGCGGCGGGAGATCGCCGCCGCGGCCGCGGCCGCCGAGGAGGAGGCCGGCAGGCGCGCGCTGGCGTGCGAGCGGGAGGTGGTCGAAAGCGCGGAGCGGAGGGCCCGGCGACTTCTGTCCGTATGTTATTGCTCATGAAGCTCTAAGAATTTCACCTCTGACGTAGGAGTACGCACGACCTCGGCAGTCCCTATCGATCCCGCGCAATGAGGCCTTAGACGAAACTCAAAAGAGAACCGCTAAGAACTTCTATTTGATTATTCCTTCTCGGGTTAAGAGACCAACAAAAAGAGTCGAGAGAATCGATCCCTTGTTATTCCATGCTTTATCATTCACGGCGAACGCCTGCTTTGGGCGCCCCTTCAAGGAAGGATGCGACGAACAATGAAACCAGAAAGTTGCGATAGCACCGGAACAGGACCGAAAGTCCCCATCCAAAGGACCCACTGATGAGCTCTAACTCTGGATTGGTCTGCGTTCACGAGCGAAACCCGAGACGAAGAACGAGGTGCACACAACACCGCGGTGAAAAATAATAAAGAGGACTAGTCCCTCAAGGTTTCATACCCTACCTGCGGAGTCTTACACTCCCCGCGACCCTTTTTTCCCTTTTCTATTTTGCACTCTTTTCGAAGAAGACTTGATGCTAGCATCAAACATGCATGAGAGGCAGTGTCCTGCCTAAACATTAAACTAAGGTTTTCCTCCCCTAGGCAACATCTTCCTTGAAGGAGACTTGATGCTAGCATCAACCATTCATGAGAGGCAGTGCTCTGCCTAAACATTCAACTAAGATCTTCCCCGTCGTACTATTTAGTGGTAAAAATTGGAAACCTCCGGAAAAAGTTAAAAGTACATCCCCCCCGGGGTGTCAAAGTGACTCGTCCTATCCAGCCACTATTTAACTACCAACCAACCAGTGGCTCGTACTATTTACCTAAAAAGTACGACTGCCTACGCAGTACGAGAGGGGGGGCTTTACACGTCCGAAGAATTCTACTCGATTCAACTCCGTGGCCTTCAAACCGCGGGAGGTTTAGGTGGATAAAATTGACTGAGATAAGAACCAACACTAGCAATAGCAGCGGTGTGTGGATGTAACAGGTCAATTGAGCGATAGCACACGACTTGTTTCAAGTCGGTGCAAACCCGCAACAGCTTCTGCCATCAGCTTTTTGATGGCAGCGTAGCGAACTACCGTGGCTGTTCCACGAACCGGGATGCACCGTTTTAAACGAAAGGCGGCGGAAATCCGGGAGGACTTCAGTTATAAACCCGGCAGTCGCGGCCACATTTGGAGTCTTCCGAGACTTGTTATCCTAGAGAATGGCGCAATCAGGCAGCAGGTGCAGTGCTAACAAAGACTGCCTTGTGCTTATTTCGAAAGAGACCATGTTTGCTTGACCAGCAAGACCCTCTTTCCGGCTCTCCTAGTTTTGATCTCTCTAAAACACGAACAGCGGGTGGAAATACTCGAGGGGCTGCCTTGTGCTTATTTCGAAGGAAAACTATCCAACTACAAAGTGGGTCTCTTTTGTTGAACGCTTACGCCCGCCACTCACGGGCTACAGCACACTTACCTCCTTCGAGAGAGATATGGAATAGTGTTGCGATAGTGGGGAGTCATCGGCATGTTGATGAGTACCGCACTATCCTTCCTTCGAGATTTCGCAACTGGCAGCCTTCTCAAGTATTTCCAACTACAAAGCAGGTGATTATACAAAACATGTAAACCACCGTCCACAACACACAACTGCACACAGGATGACGTTGCCGATACGATGCGCCAGCTTCGCGAAGAACTGGAGATCCTCGAGGCAGAGTTCCTTCCTCTGGTCGCTCTGAAACGAGTATGCTCTTCCTCCATTCAATGCAGACCGCACAGTCTCGTTACAACTGCAACATCTCCCAAAGCCGTAAACGAACAATTGTAGAAGACTTTACAACTGGCAGCCTCCTCCAGTATTTACTACAGAGCAAGTGCATACAAAAACCGTACTACACCGCGAGAGTAGTAGGAGAAAGAAGCAGGAAAACTGAGAACCTGAACCCAAATCCTGGACGTGGTTTCAGGTGGAAAATTGGTCGTGATCATGATCAGAAGGTCCTCCTCGGGCGGTTCAGTTTCCTCACACTGTCAGACCCACACATCGCATTGGGGCTAAAAGAAAAAGCAACGAAACAGGCCGAAGCTGCCCAGAGAAGCGCGACGCACGCGTCGGAGTCGGCGGCCCGCGAGGAGCTTGAGAAGTCGCGCCGCACGTCGCACGAGCGCACGCGGCGCAGAGAGGAGCGGCGCGCCGCAGCGGAAGCACGGCTGCTGCAGGCCGCCGCCGACGACGCCTGGCTGCGCGACGACCCAGGCCCCGCTGCCGCCGACGCCGGCGGCCTTCTGTTCGGCGGCCCCGACGGTGCCTCGGACCCGAGTACCAATACCGGCCAGCGTCCGGTGTTCGAGTTCGACCTGGGCGGCTGCGGCATCTGGGTGCAAGGCGGCGGCCCAGTCGCTATCTGGCCCGAGTGCAGCGTGCGGTTCGCCGGCATAGACGTCGCAGCCCTGCGGATCCAAGTCGACGTGGCCGGGCCGAACACCCATGGGAAGGACACCCTCGGCGTCGAAACCCGCGCCGGCGCCGTGGTAGAACCCCCAGCGGCACCGGGCGGACCGTCCGAGCTGTACACGGCTGCAGGCGTGTTCATCGGGGAGCAGAGTGTGTCGCGGGCCTGCGAAGGCGGCGGCGTGACCGCCGTCGACCTGCGGCTGGACGGCTCGTTCCTCCGCCGCGACCCCAGCGCCGCGGCGGAGGCGGCCGAGCTGCTGCTGCGAGGGTTCCTCTTCGGGAACGAGGAGGTGGCGGCCGGCGTGCCGCCGTACCGGCTGTTGTCCGTCGCCGTCAGCGCGGCGGTGCTTCCGGCGGGCGACGGACAGGGCAACCCCGGAGAGGCGGCGCAGGATGTTTCCTTCACGCGGCGGGTGAAGCTCCCGACGTGGCCGCCGCTCGTGCACGCGGACCCAGACGCGGACCTGCGTGAAACCGACGCCGGCGGCGGCGAAACAGATCGCCCCTTCCACTGCACCGACGTGTACGCAGTGCCGGGGAACTTCTGCGAAGGCGTCCTGGCGTATCCTGCGGTCTCGTTGCCCGCGGGGCACTGCGTGGCCGTGACGTGTCGGTTCGCGGATCCAGGCCCGTACCGCTCGTTCGCGTCCGAGCGCCTGAACCTGCCGGCGCTGGTGGGCGAAGAAGAGGCGGTGTCCGATGCGCACGACGCACTCTCCTTCGACGAAACTCGCGCAGACCGAGTCGACGGGGGGCCGCAGCTGCTCTTGAAGCCGGAGGCCGCGACTGCTGCTGTGAAAGACAAGCCCTTCGACCAAGCGACCGACGGCGTCACCATCACGCAAGCGAACCTCGCTGGCGACGGGTTCACCGTCGAAGTGTCCGGAGGCGGCGGCGGCACCGACGTGCGCGCGTATGTGAACTTCGTGCTGGACTCCCTGCGGTACCAACGGGAAGCCAGGGGGAGGTGCATGATGCGCGTGGCGAAGGTGACGGTGGCGGTGCGGAGGCTGAAAAACACCGAACCCGCGAGGAATGACGCGCCCGCGGCCGCTGTGAACGGGGAGACCGTGGGAGAAACCAGCGTGAACATGATCCTCGACGTCGCCGGCGCCGCGAAGGGAAGCATCCTGTCTGTGCCTTACCCGGCGACCTCTTACCGCCTGCACCTGGCCGGCCAGTCGCAAGACCTGCTGCTCTCGCGGCGCGACCCCCCGGCGGCGTCTTCGCAGCACTCGTTCTCGCCGAAGCTCGTGCTCTACCCGGGTGCTCTGCTCCGGTCCGACGTGTCGGCGGCCATCCTTTCCGGGAGCCTCCGCGTGACCGGCGCCCGCCGGCAGTTCGACCGGGTCTCCCTCCTCGAAGACTCGCCGTCGATCCGCGTTTCCCACGTGGACCCCAGGGACCCCGTGCAGGCCCGTACACTCGCCGACTTCTCCGCCGCCAAGCCGCAGCCGCCGCCCGCCGAACCCGGTCAGCAGCGCCTGGAAGAAAGCCGCCTCTCGGCCACGTGTCTCGGCGAGGAAGGCACGGTGCCAGACCTCGCCGCGTCGGCGGCCGGCAGGCAGGAAGGGGAGGAGGCCGAAGAGGTGGCGGCGTCCGCCGTGTGGTGGGGAGGCCGGTTCTGCGGAGTCTTCCAGCCGACGGCGGACGGCTGCCGCCTCCTGGGCAGCCGCGCCGGCGCGCCGGTGGCGGCGTTCGAAGCGATCATACGCGCACTGTTCTTCACGTGCGCTGTCGTCGTCGACCCGCCGACCCGAACCAGCGACAAACCCGTCGCCTGGAAGCCCGCACGCGGCTCCCGGCACCTCACACTCGAAGTGGACCTTGGGTTTGGCAGTTCCCCTGTCCTGCGGTCGAGCGCGCGGGTAAAAGTGCACCCCCCGTTGCTGCAGTACCCGACGTCCGTCGGGACTGTGTCGTACCGGGAATTGTCCGACGCGGTGCCCCTCAGCGGACTCGACGTGATTCCGCAGGAAAAGTCGGACGAGTTGTACGAGGGCGCGTTTGTAGAGTGCCAAGTGCTGGGCGGTTGGGAGGCGTCGGATGTGTTTGAACTGGCGGGGTTGACGTTGGAGGAGGTGAAGTTCGAGAGCAAATGGGCGGGGTTCGACAGATTGGAAGTCGACACCGACGGGGAGGACGAAGAAGACGAAGAGCTCGAGACGAACGAATCGGCCGACGCGGCGCCCGATGCGTTGGCGAACCCGCTCAGCGGCCTCGGGTCGTTCGCCGCCTTCACCGAAGACCCCCTCCACAAGCGCCACGACCGCCGCAGGAGCCACCCGAACGCCGCGGCCCCTTTTTCTTCCTCCGGCGCGCTCAAGCGCCGGCAGACGCTCTCCGCCAAGCGCCAGTCCTTCGCCACCCGGAAGCTCTCGGTCGTCTCCCCGCTTTCCAAAACGCAGCAGCCCCCGCCCTCTCCCGCGCAGAGTAGGAGGCCCCCCAAAAGGTCGGGCTACAAAGCCCACCGAGTCCTCTCCGACGGCGTTCGCGTCGGCAAGGCGACCACAACGCCGGGATGCCTACGAGTTGACATCGCGGTGAGAGCTTCGCTCACGACCGACGCGGCCAGGTTCAACAAAGACGACATCACCACACCTGGGTTTCCCTTGTCCCCGACCAGCCAGCGGTCCCACCGTCTGCCGGGTCCTCCCGTGTTGTACACGAATCAAGCGTGCACTCCTGCACCGTGTGGCTTCAGATTGGACACCGTCCAGTCCATAGTGGACTGCATCCGCTACAAAAGCGTGTCGCAGGACCCGCGGCTGCTGCGGAAGGTTGTCCTGGTCACGGTGTTCGACGGGTCGATCGGCCTGTCGCACCTGGCGGTGCCGGTGGCGGTCGAGACCGTGAACGACTCGACCGAAATCTGCGTCGACCGCACGGCGATCACGTACCAGCAGGGCTCGGTGGGCGACGCGAAGGGGATGAGCCTGTTCCCGGGCTGCCGGCTCGACGACCCCGACTCACCGGACTTCAGCAAAGGCGTGTGCCACGTCGACTTGATCGTCGGCGGCGACGGGCAAGACAAGCTATACTTCATGGCACTCGAGCAACAAGACAGGCTCTACGTTGGAACAGAGGTGCTGCCAGAGCCAAGGACCAGCTTCTACCGGACATCGTCGCACCGCTCGAGTTTGTGCGAAGTGCGGGGGTGGAACCGGTACGTCGACGACACCCTTTGGTCGCTGGATCAGGAGCGGATGACCGAAGAAGAAGCCGAGAGCAGGCTGACCAGCTTGCTGTGGCTAACTGTACGCGGCGACACCGTCCACTTGAACAACGTCCCCGTGGCCACGGTCACGTTCAAGGGAACCGGGGTTCGCGGGCAGCAGTCCAGCTCCCTGACCCTGCAGTTCAACTGCCAGTACGCGCTCCCCCTGGCCTGCGCGTCGTACGTCCTCTCGTGCATCGCTTACGAAAACAAATCCAAACGCCTGGCCACTGGGAGCAGAACGTACCTCCTGAAGCTGAACGCTGGCGACGGCCCCGTCGCCGACTCTCGTTTGCGGGTCAAACTGAGTGTTCTCCCGCCGACCCTGTGGGCGCCCGGGTACTCGCTCTCGTGGCGGTACCACGAGAACGACGGGCAGAAGCCGATAAACAGGCAGATCCGGTGCCGCTTCAGACCGGACGAGGCGGTGACGAAAGGAAAAATCACGTGCGCGCTCGCCGAGGTGATCGACAGGCGCGACGCGATCGACCTCGCGAGCGACCAAGACGGGCAGAAGTGGGTGGAAACGGACGGATCCCTGTTCCTGCAGGCACCGCAGGTCCTCGGCCTGGGCGGCCGGAGAGGCTCCGTCGTGGCGGGGAAGGCCGGCGGGCTGCAGGGTATCGGAAGGAGGGGGTCTGTTGCAGGGGGCGGGGGGGGTCCGATTGGCGGTTCTTCGCAGGTGTACGTGGGGCGGATGGAGAGGGTCGACGACACGATGCGCGTCCAGGTGGTGTTCGACGCTGCGAGCGAGGTGACCGGCAGAGTCGTCGAGCTGCTCGCACGGTCGTTCTGCTTCTCGAACACATCCAAAAACCCAACGCCGGAGCCCAGATCCATCGACATAGGGTACACCGAAGACTCCGACGACGATAATGGGTGCATCGTCACCACCGTCGTTGACGTCGTACCATCCGACGACCTGACAGAAATCACCATCCCCCAAGAACGCACGTGCTACATCCTAGGCACGCCGCCCGTCCACATCGTGACGGAGGCCACCGTCACGGACCCTGACACCCCTGTCTTCGAAGAAGGATACCTGCTCGTCTCGTTCCTCTCGACATGCTCCAAAACGGACCAGTTGAACCTCGCTCCTCTCGACCCGGATCTCGAGCTTGTTACAAGACGCGAACGCCGCCGCAGCATTGACGTCGGCACGCCGGTAGGCGACTCGGGCGACTTTCCGAGCATGCAGCAAAAGAGCTCGTTCCGGCTCCCCGAAGCGGACAAGCGGCAAGCGCGAACCGCCTCCTTCGTGAAGGTGGCCTCGCAGCTGTGCGTCGAGGTGCTGTACAAAGGCGAGGTGGTGGGCACCGTGTCGAAGCGGGCGCGGGACGGCGGGCTCGGCCGGTCACGGTTCAAGATCCTGCTGGAGAAGACGCCGCTGCGGGCGATCGAGCTGCTGATCCAGGCGATAACGTACGCGAACGAGGCCAAGCGTGACACGCTACGCCTGTCTCGAAGCGTCGCCATCGTCGTGAAGGACGGTATCGCGCAGCATCCTTCCCGCGCCACTGTGTCTTTGAATCTTTTCGAGCCCCTCATAGACCTCTCCTCCGACGGCCTGAAGCCGCCGTTGAAAGCGCCCTGTTCCCACCTGCGCCTCAACTTGTCGTCCCTCGCCAGCACCGTCGTCACCGTGACCCTCGAACCAACAGCGGGTGACCAAGAAGCGGCGCTTTCCTTCTCCCCGCCCAAGGCTCTTGTCCTCAAGCCGCCGGACATTTTCCACCGGAAGGTCAAAATCGCGTCCGTCGACCAATCGCCGTCGTGCGTGTGCTTCTCGTTCGCCGGAAACACAGGCAAAGCTTCGCCGGATCTCCTGCAAGCGATGCTGCGCACGTTTAAGGTGCTCGACGCGAGGCCCGCCCCGGAGGACGCGCTTGCCGTCTCGTTACGCTTTTCGGTGCAGGTCAGCGTCGGCGGGAAGGTGCTGGAGTCGGCCGACCAAATGACGGTGACTGCGGTGCGGTAGCACATCCTGTTGCGTAGCACGTCGACTTGTGACATGGATCACACTGTCCCAGGCTTTCAGCCCGGATCCCTGGGTCGCGTGCGTCTACCAATCGCCGTCGTGCGTGTGCTTCTCGTTCGCCGGCAACACCGGAAAAGCTTCGCCGGATCTCCTGCAAGCGATGCTGCGCACGTTTAAGGTGCTCGACGCGAGGCCCGCCCCGGAGGACGCGCTTGCCGTCTCGTTACGCTTTTCGGTGCAGGTCAGCGTCGGCGGGAAGTGTGACGTGGATCACACTGTCCCAGACTTTCAGCCCGGATCCCTGGGTCGGGTCCGTCTACCAATCGCCGTCGTGCGTGTGCTTCTCGTTCGCCGGCAACACCGGCTAAGCCTCGCCGGATCTCCTGCAAGCGATGCTGCGCACGTTTAAGGTGCTCGACGCGAGGCCCGCCCCGGAAGACGCGCTTGCTGTCTCGTTGCACTTTTCGGTGCAGGTCAGCGTCGAGTCGGCAGACCAAATGTCGACTTGTGACGTGAGTCACACTGATAAATCGAACGGGGGGATTGTCTCTCACTCTTTCGAACACTGAGCTGGCAATAATATTATTAGTGAGGTGGACATGAAGAGTGGACTGCTGAGGTATCGCATGCTCCCACAGAATGGAAAAAACCTTTTGCGTGAGAGCAATCCGCTCAATTTGCTGTGCTCCGAGCAGCGTCAAGAAAACAACGCGACCTGCTCTGACTGTCCCAGACTTTTTTCAGGTCGCGTCCGTCTACTTGTGGTCGCCTGGTCTTGTATCTGTACGGTAGTAAGCCCGGGGCAGATGCTGGCGTGCTGGAGTGTCGCAGCCGGAACCCTGCTGGCGAGTTCGCGAGGCTCGTCGTGTGAGGCTCTGGCCCTGGCAGGCAGGGGGAGACTATCGCTCCGTAATATAGATAGTGGATGCAAACAAGGAGATGTGTGGGGTCTCGTAGTTCGTACACTCCCCGCCATCCCCTGTCCAGTCTGCAGACACTGAGGTCATGAGCTGACGATGATCCGCCTTCTGAGTCCGTGGCGTACAGCCTGTGGTGCAGAACCGAATTCGTGCAAATAGGACCGGTACGGCATTGAGAACATACAATTTTGCATTCCCTCCCTCTCTGAGAGGCAGTGTTCCCTTAAAACTAAGGTTCCCCGCCCATCTCACCCGCCTGAAACTCTTTCCAGGGTTTTGCAAGAGCGGCTCTTGCTTTAACCAAACTTGAACCTTCTTTGCTTCCCAAAGTCACGGAGCTTTCTTGACAGTTGCTGCAATGATGAGCTCCGAGGAGATGTGTTCGCGCTGCCAAGGCCTGAGAAGCGTGAGCAAGTGTCGCATAGCGTGGGGGCACCGAGAGAGGCAGCCGCGTGTTTTACGTGGGATCCAGAAGGCTCGCTTTGGTTTCCAACAGGCCTGCACGAAACGGCAAGGTTCCGCCTCCAACACCTAAATCCCAAACAAGAATAGCGAGAGTTCCGGCGGTCAGAATTCCCCGCGAGAGGCCTCGATGACCCCCGCAGAGCGGAAGAAGCGTGTTCGAGCCCTTCGCACTAAAATATTCGTGTACTCACACTCTTTTCTGCGCACACGCTTTGGTTTCCAACAGCACGGCCTGCACGAAAATGCAAGGTTCCGCCTCCAAAACACCCAAATCCCAAAAGAATAGCGACAGTTCCGGCGGTCAGCATTCCTCGCGAGAGGGGCTCGATGGCCCCCGTCGAGCGGAAGAAGCCCGCCGCGGAGCCGCGCCGGAGCGTGTTCGAGCCCCCCGACCCTTTGGGCTTCGGGACGGGGATGTCGCCGGAGATGCGGATATTCACGGCGATCGCGCCGTTCGTCTGCTTGATCATGTGGCTCGACTGGCGGGCCTTGCACACGGTCGACGCCGACGAGCCCCGCCGCGCGAACGAGGCCCGGTCACTTCGGGCGCTGCTGCTCGCGAAGCGGGGCTTCGACGCCGCCACCTTCGGCGGCGCCGGGTGCGTGTACTGCCTGCAGGAGGTTTTCGACGGCCACCTATCTGCGCACGCGCGTTGGTTTCCAACAGGCCTACACGGAAAGGCAAGGTTCCGCCTCCACTCTCCCAAAAGAAACTTTAACCCTCAGAATAGCGAGAGTTCCGGCCGTCAGCATTCCCCGCGAGAGGGCTCGACGGCCCCCGTAGAGCGGAAGAAGCGTGTTCGAGCCACCCGACCCTTCGCACTAAAATATTCGTGTACTCACACTCTTTTCTGCACGCACTTTGGTTTCCAACAGCACGGCCTGCACGAAAAGGCAAGGTTCCGCCTCCAAAACACCCAAATCCCAAAAGAATAGCGATAGTTCCGGCGGTCAGCATTCCTCGCGAGAGGGGCTCGATGGCCCCCGTCGAGCGGAAGAAGCCCGCCGCGGAGCCGCGCCGGAGCGTGTTCGAGCCCCCCGACCCTTTGGGCTTCGGGACGGGGATGACGCCGGAGATGCGGATATTCACGGCGATCGCGCCGTTCGTCTGCTTGATCATGTGGCTCGACTGGCGGGCCTTGCACACGGTCGACGCCGACGAGCCCCGCCGCGCGAACGAGGCCCGGTCACTTCGGGCGCTGCTGCTCGCGAAGCGGGGCTTCGACGCCGCCACCTTCGGCGGCGCCGGGTGCGTGTACTGCCTGCAGGAGGTTTTCGACGGCCACCCCGGCGTCGTCGAGACCGCCGTCGGCTACTCCGGTGATGGCCCGGCCCACCCCACGTACCAAACGGCGCGGGACGACGGCTCGTTCGTCCTGGCCCTGCGCGTTTTTTTCAACGCGACCCTCGTGTCGTACGCCTCGCTCGCCCGTTTGTACGCCACAACCGTCGACCCCACCGCCAGCGAATCCTGCTCGGTCACGGCCTATGACTACACGAACGCCACCGCCGGCCGCCCCTTGGCACCTCCCTTCCCCGCCGCGCGCCCGCCGACGCTCTTTCTGCCGTCCAATCGGTTCCAGGCGGATGCGGCGCGGGCGTTGGCGGCCGCCGTCGAGGCCGCGTTCGCGCCGGTGCCGGTCGCCATCGACGTGCGGGCCCCGCGGCGGTTCTACGTGGCCGAGGAGTACCACCAGTTCGTGTACGTCAAAAACGGGACGGTGCTCGCCGAGTACAAGGCGCAGTGCGACCCGACCGAGAAGGCGCGTGCCGTCTGGGAGGGGAAGTCGCTCGTTTTCCCGGCTCCGTCGTGAGTCCCGTGCAGCAAACGCATGACACACGAAACAGCGACAGAGGGCTTGCCGTGTTTTCTTGGTGTGTCAACATGATACAAAGAAGAAGTTGTTGCCGGCTACATATCACGGCAAGCCATCTTGTTACTTTTTCGTCTGTCGTTTGCTGCTGTACGCCACAACCGTCGACCCCCACCGCCAGCGAATCCTGCTCGGTCACGCCCTATGACTACACGCCACCACGGGCCGCCGCTTGGCACCTCCCTTCCCCGCCGCGCGCCCGCCGACCCTCTTTCTGCCGTCCAATCGGTTCCAGGCGGATGCGGCGCGGGCTCTGGCGGCCGCCGTCGAGGCCGCGTTCGCGCCGGTGCCGGTCGCCATCGACGTGCGGGCCCCGCGGCGGTTCTACGTGGCCGAGGAGTACCACCAGTTCGTGTACGTCAAAAACGGGACGGTGCTCGCCGAGTACAAGGCGCAGTGCGACCCGACCGAGAAAGCGCGTGCCGTCTGGGAGGGGAAGTCGCTCGTTTTCCCGGCTCCGTCGTGAGTCCCGTGCAGCAAACGCACGACACACGAAAAAGCAACAGAGGCCCTGCCGTGTTTACGCATCCACGAAAGCGCCGACATTTGGCTCGGAAAGCGTACCGTTGCCACGAACCAGTACTCTATTGTGCAAACTTGGCGATCAACGTGTCCAGAGCTTTAATTGTCGATAATGAAAAGCATTCCACATACGAGGAAAGGGGGTTGATCAGCTTGTTCTTGCTTGTTTCTCATCGGCTCCCAACATCTGGAGAGATCACCGCGTCCGTCCGTCAGTGCCTGGTGGTCTGTTGTCTGGGTATTTCGGCGCAGTTGCGTCAAGTCCAAATCGGTCAAGTTCTGGTATTGACTGTGTCGGTGTTTCGACGCTGACAGAGCACCCAATGGAGCTTTGATAAACGGTAGTTCCTGGTCTAACTTAGTGCCGCAACGCCCAAAGTGGCGCTCGGACTGCCTCAATCCACTGACACCTGAAAATTCTTCTCGGCAAAGAGCCACATAGCACGCAGAGCAACGTGCCACCGGAGCCCGACAGGCCTGTCTTCTATGGAGGATAAAACCTGCGTTCGTTGTAGAGGTTACCTGCCACAACCTGGGGGGGTGGCACCACTGGGTGGTGCAAAATTAAAAATTGAACCCACCTTGAGTTTTCCCGAGCATGTGCCGGGTTTGAACAGACTGGTGGCTGTTCGCGTAGATATCGTGTGCAAGCCTTTTGGCACGGGGTACCGCGTTCTTAACACGTGTCCTTGACTTGCTGGCCGTGTTTTCTCTAACTCATTGCGGAGTCTGGCCGTGACCACAGTTTTGTGCACGGCACTTTTTCAAGCGTTGTCACATGGAGTCGACCTGGAGTCCGAGCAAAAGCTCGGGGTATCGCCAGCTTCAGTGCTATTGCATGATGTTACAGCATTAAATAGCAGCCCCGCTTTGCATGGACGAGCTTCCAATTCCCCGAGTCGGTCTTCGATGCGTTTGTCAGCAACTGCGACGAGCGGAAGCCTAATCTGGTCGCTGCCGATTACGAAAAGCCACGCCAGCTTCAGTGCTATGAACCGTCTTCGACAGCTATTGCATGATGGTACACTTGGGCGTCTGCTCTTCCCGCTTGGCATGGACGGGCTTCCAATTCCCCGAGTCGGTCTGCGAAGAGTTTGTCAGCAACTGCGACGAGCGGAAGCCTGTAATCTGGCCGCTGCTACGGTTACGAAAAGTCACGCCAGTTTTCATCGCCTGCCCCGGGGGTTTTTGATTCCGCAAACAGTTCGTAGTGTCTGTACGTCAATGAAGTCTCGCCCGTTGGGTTTCTCAACTTCGGTTGTTCCACCTCCACCCACATACTGAACGCAGGAAAAGGGGGAAGGGAAAAAAGAGGGGAGAGAGACACAGGTGGGGAGAGAGAGAGAGAGAGAGGGGTCCGAAGAGGAACAGCACACCGCACCACACGGACACGCTCTTGGTGGGGGCGAGGTTGTTCTTTCCTTTCCTCCCCGAGCGCTTGACTTTGAAGTGCAGGGTGAGGAGGAATGCACACGACAGCCTTGTGGGCCGCAGCGTCCGCCTGCCTCGTGGCGGGGGCGCGCGGGCAGCACGTGAGGGTCGGCGGCAATTTGGTGAGCGGAAACGCCGACCTCCAGCTGGCCGGGCTGCCGCCGGTGATGGGCGACGGCGATGTGTTCGCGCTGCCGCGGCTCGAGAAGGGCGAGCGGTTGTCGCTGCACTGCGAGGAGGCGCTGCGGGGCAGCTGCGTGTTCTACGTGGTGCAGCACAACTGTTTGCCGTGCTCGCTGTCGTCCAACGGAGGGCTGCCGTCGGTGTTCGCGGAGACGGGGTTCGAAGCCCGTATGTGCTCCCCAACGTTCTCGCTTAAATCGTCCGGCAACGTCCACGAGCAGTACCCCATGGTGACGTACCAGCGTGAGCTCGCCGCCGGTGAAAATCTGGCGTTCACGCTCAACGGTCCCCTCGCGCACACCGCCGTCATCGCGACCAACCTCGTGAAGTCGGGGTGCTCTGCGCAAGACCACCCGCTTCTCTGCCGGCGCGCGGCGCACTGCTCCTGGGACGCGAACGCGGAGTCGTGCATCGACGCGTGGTGCGATCCCGAGACCGCCAACCCCTCCATCCCCGGGGCCCACCCCATCTGCCGCAGGATGTGCCAAAGCTTGTTCGCCGGACAGGGTGCCGGGTAACACCGGGATTCCCCACCTTTTCTTTTACATAAGCGCCAGCTTGAAAGGAAATGCTCGACGATGCTGCCCGACAAAGGACAGAAGGGATCCAAAGTGCTGTAACTACCGAACCACGTGTTGAACGGACGTGAGGTCATGCGGGTCTACCCCTACACGACAAATCACACAAACACAACAGGTCAAAAGTCCTGAGTGAGAAAACAACACACGGTGGTGTAAGCGAAGAACAAATCAGATTGTGTTTGTATTGTATTTGCCCCTTACCTCTACATTTCCCCTCTTCCATTCGGAGTCGAAGCAGCTACGTCGAGTATTTTGTATAAGCACCTGCTTTGTAGGAAATGCTTGAGGAGACTGCCAGTTGCGAAGATCAAAGGTAAATGTGCTGTAGCCCACACGAAACACAGGTTAATCTGGGTTAAGTGGTGGGCGTAAGCGTTCAACAAAAAGACCCACTTTGTAGTTGTATTGTTTTCTCCCCCTCTAGCCTCCTTCGAAGTAAGCACAAGGCAGCCCCTCGAGTATTTTTTGCTTCCTATCGTTATCGAACAACCAGCCCCGACCCTCCCCCTTTCACCCCCCCCTGCTCTGTAGGTAAAGAGCTTCTTCGGGAAATACTCAAAGGGCACGCCGGCCTCCGTCGTGAGTTCACAAGAATCACAACGGAGGGAAAAAACGTCCCACACCAATGC
This sequence comes from Diplonema papillatum, assembly GCA_030068145.1. Taxonomy (NCBI): domain Eukaryota; phylum Euglenozoa; class Diplonemea; order Diplonemida; family Diplonemidae; genus Diplonema; species Diplonema papillatum. The sequence continues at coordinate 52,501 of JAPJBO010000504.1, read as the reverse complement.
CTAGTAGGCGCAAGTCATCAGCTTGCACTGATTACGTCCCTGCAATTTGTACACACCGCCCGTCGTTGCTACCGATTGGCGGGAAGCTCGTTCTTGGCAACAAGTTCAGCGCCCGAATCCAAGGGTAATTCAGGGCGGGAGCACAAGCGGTCCAACTGAAAAAGACCCTGTTTCTTCGAGCGCTAACAACAATCTTGCGGGTTGCTCCAAAATGTATTGGGCAGGGCTAAAAAGAAACGCAAGCGTCAACCGCTGGCGGGCGATGCTGGGCGACTCATCTGTGTCATGTGCGGGTGCGTCGTCCCTCCGCGTCTCCTTTTCACTCCAGCCAACCGCCTTGCCTGTGGAGACCGCCTGCTCCAACAGCAGCGTGAGCCTCTCCACCTCGTCAGCGAGTTCCTTTTCCCGTGCGCCGGCTCGGTTCAGCTCACGCTGCAGCGCTGCGATGATGCGGGATGAAACAGCGTGTTTCGGTGCTTGATCATAGTTCCTAAAAAAACTGGCACAGGGACGAGTGCACGAGTGGGAAAAATATTCACCGACTCGTGGTTCCCTCTCCCCTCCTCGAGTAGCACGGGTGGTCCTGGCTGTGACGAGCTACGAACAGCCGCCTGTCAAACCAGACTCACACCGCTGTCCTGTTTGCAGACACTCAGGTTCCGCGCTGATGATGGTCCGCCTTATGTGTCCGTGGCTTGAAGGAAACACGGCGCAGACGGGACCAGTGCGGTGTTGAGCATATCCATTCCAAGCACGTTCTTGCAATCTCCCCTCCTCAAGGAAAAACAGGGTTCAGATGGGAATACTGCCATGTTGTGCACACAACCACTCCCTCCCCCCGTCCTCCAACCTCCTTCGAGATGAGGACAGGCGGCAGGAATTCAGAATTTCGCCATCGCCAATAGCGGCGTTTCTACTTGCGCCCCGTTTACAGACTCCGGGACCCATGTGATGCTGGTCCAGCTGTGTGTCTGGGGTCTAAAAAGCCCGAAAATGAAAAGCACACGACTAATAGCAGAATCACTACGCACAGGAAAGACACCAGACTGTACATCAACCCCGGTTGATTGTGTCAACACGACAGCTCAGAAACCCTGCAGAAACCCTGCAGTAAACTGAAGGTCGCTACGAGGATCCGGTCCAGGATCCGAACGAAAGTATAAGGTTAACCTGTCAACTCCGCTTGATCAAACCACATCCCCTTCCAAAACACTAAACCAGGTATAGCTGAAGGCCGGAGGACAGACAAGTAGCCATAAACGACGAGAGCAAGACCCTTACTTTTCCGAGACCGCGTGTGGCACCGCAGCAGCATATTTATGCCGCCGGCGTTAGTGCGTGCCTTGTGAAGTGCGCGCTCAATACAAGGCAGCGTCACTCAGTGCCCCTTAGGGCCGCGGTATTTTTAAAACCGCGCGAAGGAGTAGTCATTGCCTGGTGGCAGACACTCCGCCCGGACAAGGCCCGCGCTGATGCAAAAGTCGTGTGCAGTTGCCACGGGCCGGGAACGCAGGGTCGATTTGTGCCCCGCGATAATGCACGCGAGAAATTCTTTTGTTTAAGCACCTGCTTTGTAGGAAATATTTGAGGAGGCTGCCAGCTGCACAAGATCAAAGGAGGTAAATGTGCTGTAGCCCACACGAAACACAGGTGAATCTGGGTTCAGCGGGCGTAAGCGTTCAACAAAGTAAGCACAAGGCAGCCCCTCGAGTATTTTGGTCAAGCGTACGTCGCCCGGCCAGGCTTTACTACCGTCGTGTGTCTAGCTGGCACGACAACATCACACGCAATGAATCAAAATAGTGCCTGCTCTACCCCCTTCCCCCTTTCTCCAGACCTTTTTCAACGTCAATACTCAACAAGTTTGCTTCAGCCAACACAGCGTTCGTGTACTGCCGTTGAGCCCTTCAACACCAAGTGTGCACACCGAGCGAACCTGCTACATCAAAGTTCACCCGTCAAAGTATCTGACCATGCGACGCTGCTCACTACCAATCTAACGAAACCCAGAACCAACCCCGCCAGAACCAGGGGCTTCCGCGACCCCCGTGAACGTTTGTTGGAGCGCACAAGCGGTCCTCGCCTGTTTTGGTGCGTTGCACGTAGTACGCCCGGCGCGAAGTATCGAAGTATTATGTTGGACAAGGAAGGTTCTTTATGTATTGAGAAGACCTGGGTCTTCACATCTCGACCCGAACAGACTGCTCAGACACGACGGATCTTCCCGTGCTGTTGTAGCATGGATGGTCCTGGCTGTGACAAGCTCCGATCAGCTGTCTGGCAAACCAGACGCACGCCGCTGTCTTGTCGGCCACTTTGCTTCCGCGCTGATGTGTCCGTGGCCCAAATATTTGAAGCACGGTGCAGACGGGACCAGTGCGGTATTGTTGCGCATACTCCGGCCGTTCTAAGTACGTTCTTGCAAGATCCAATTACAAAAGAGGACAGTGCCCGCTCAAACACAGGTAAATCTGAGTTTGCATCGGGGTGGAGCGCCTTCAACAAACGAGTATTCAAAAAGTCACTGAGTGCGCGGGGGCCCCTGGCCAGAAAGCCGAACCATACCCGGAAGTAAACAGAAATGCGAGCGCAAGCGAGTTCCTGTGTGCACCATCTTATAAAACAGTGGACGGCACACCTCAAAGAAGGCGGAGTCTTGCAGAGGACAGGAACCACCAAACAAAACGACCAAATCAGGCAACAAGAACACCGAGAACACACCTTCAACTCCTCAAACAACGCTACGATTAACCGGTTCCCGGATTTCTTGAGAGGCGCGTTTGGGCTTGACTGAAAAATCGTGTCCAGTTTTTAGCGGGCGTGCAGCACTGCTCTACCAAGAACGATCGGGTACCACCGGACGTGCAGTATGCCGTGGCATGGATGTCACGCATCCACAGTGTCATGGATGTCGTGCATCTGCAGTGTGAAACTATGATAGCATCCACCACTCTTTGTTCTCAACGCGTCATCCGTATGGCACCCGATCGTTTTAGGTACGATGTCCAGCAATTATCCAAGAACATTGCGGATCTCCCGAGCTTGAAAGCGCAGGCCCTTGTATGGGTCGAGCCCCGGCTGCTGAGACCGTGCGGTTAACAGCCCTTTGCTGCGCTTTGTCGGGATTATCCCGAATCCACCATTTTGTCAACCAAACGCACACGGTGCTGCCTAGATACTGCGAAGCTCTGCCACACGCGGCGTGCCATCTGCGACCTGTCACGTGGCGAAGCCGGACATGCTTCCAACTACGTGATCTGTGTCCAGCCTCGACGGTTGGCGAGCTCGTATCTATTGCAGCATTCCTCCCACATTATCAGCACAGCTGCTCAACTGCCTGTCGGTCAGAAGCGATCGTGCACTGCATCTGCTCAGGGTCAGATGCTGTGCATGTTCGGCAGGGCTGCGGAATGTGCGCGTGGGGGGGCCTCGGATTTGCCCCAAGATAAGCAAAAACAAAGGGTGCGCCACTGTCGTCGCGCGCGTGCTTCGAGGGTCTCGAAAGGGGTGAAAGGCCGAATGTCCGGAACGAAACCGTTGAGGCATAGGTGGTCGGGCGAGTCACGACTTGCCCCAGCCTCGTCTTCACTCGCCCTGTCACTCGCCCTCACTCGCCCTTCACTCGCCCTCAGTACCATACAGGGTCAATTTCTTGTGCCTTCTCCGACCCACTCAGATGCGGGATTTAACCACAAAGATCTCGGCAAATACCCCGCCAAAAAAGAAACCCCATTATGGGGGAGAAACACGTGTTGGGGGGAACGGCACCAGAGAAGCTTCCTGCGCTGTCGACCCACATCACGGCGGTGCTGGCCGCACAGCTAAGCGTGACGGGGTCGACAGCGTCTTCTCGGTGACGAACGCCGTGGAGAAGATATGCTGCCACCATAGATCCGCAGACATTCGTCAACCGACTGTTTCTGCGGATGCATGGTGATGACGCATTTGTCGCTGATGACGACGACAACGATGCCGACGTGACGACCTGGAAGCTCCCGACATGTGCATTGTGTGAGGGCAGACCTTCAGCACACTAGGCAGTATTCTGCCAAAACATCAAGATGTTCTCACCCTACCCCTTCTCCTGCATGTGAAGTTCATGCGCCGTAACAGGATCGGCAGCCCCTCGGGCTCATGAGCACGGTGGCAGCGGCAAAACAGGTCGGAATCGAGGCGGAGTGCGCTCTTCGACGTGTGTCACCATGGTCCACGGAGGGCGAGTTGGGCGAGTCAAAAAGGCTAGTTTGAGGGCTCGAGGGCCCTAGGGCGAGTCAAAAAGGCTAGTTTGAGGGCTCGAGGGCCCTAGGGGCGAGTCGTGACTCGCCCGCCACCTGGGGGGGAGAGGGGAAATGTGTCAATAATGCGTTTTTATCCTGGGGATTCGAGTGTATTGAGCCAATTCATCCCCTGCCCGACCGAACGTTGTCGATCCGTAATCGAGTTACGTAGTAATCGTTTAAGAATGCAAATAGTCTACATCGCCGCGTAATCGAGCTCGGGTCGCTTTCAGCGAGGAGGTAGGTGAATTGGCTCATGTACCATCCATTTTCGGAATCCGAATGCGCACAATATCGAGTGCCCGCTAGCATGATGGCCACCGTTCTGCTGTTTAAGATGAACCGACTTGAGTGGGGTGTGCTGAGTGATGACTCGAACATCTTTAGTCTGCTCTCGGTTCATCCCTCACCAGCCCTGCATACCTTACCTACCCAAGTTGGCGCGGATTCGCTGTCAGGGTCTATTGTAGCCCACCGTACTTCAAACCGATGATCTTGTTATCATCGCGCTTATGAAGGGTGTGCACGAGCAGAGCGTCATCCGCCAGAGAGAGAGAGAGAGAGAGAGAGAGAGAGAGAGAGAGAGAGAGAGAGAGAGAGAGAGAGAGAGAGAGAGAGAGAGAGAGAGAGAGAGAGAGAGAAGAGAGAGAGAGAGAGAGAGAGAGAGAGAGAGAGAGAGAGAGAGAGAGAGAGAGAGAGAGAGAGAGAGAGAGAGAGAACACATAAAACAAGTCAAAGGGTGCGGGCCTCCACCGTCAGGTGGGCAGGCTAGTTTCGGGGTGGCTCCCTGGGAGGGACAGGGGCGGGGTTGTCACGCCTTAGCAGTCCCAGGGCCTCTCCCCTCCCACCTATATGTGTTCTCGCTGTCATCGCTACCGCGCTGACATTTCCGAGAGAGAGAGAGAGAGAGAGAACGAAATCGTCTAACATCAATGACGGCTCGGACAAAACAAACGCACCCAACCCTCTTCAGCAAGCAAACCAAGCGCGAGAGCAACGCAAGAAAAAAAAACAAATCACATTTATTTTTCTTTGTGCACGGTCAAGGCTGAAGCTGCGCGCTTCGCGGCCTCGCATACATCGAAAGAGCGTGATCGGACAGCAGAAATGAAAGTCAATGTACAAGCGAGCTGTAGGTCGCACACAAAGAACAAACGCAATCAACCCGGCAACTACAAGAAGGCAACCACCCCCCCCCAGTTTTATGCCGCAGCACACCAAGAAGACAGGAGCCAGTCGAAGCTCGTTCGGCGTACCCCGTTGTTGCCAGTCACGAGCAGGAGCTTCAAGAGCAACGTGCGCTTAGGGTTCGCCTCGTAGTTAACGGCAACTACCGCCAACTTAAGCTTCCCCCTCGTGTAATTCCGGATGGAGGAGCTGCATCCTCCCACGCTCTATCCGTCCCCCGAAGGGTCCCGTCTTATACACCCTCCGGTGGGGAATCACAGGACCCAAAAAGCACAACAAATGCAGCATGGCGGAAAGTCAAAACTTACTGGTGAAAGTGACAGTGTCGGCTATACTATGCAGACGTTCCCCACTTTAAGCCATGAGGTTGAACACACTCCACGCACGACTCCCGCCGCTGCGCCACGTGTAAAAAGAGGCGGCTACCCCCGTATACATGCTGCAACCAGCAGCACACGGGGCACGAAGCAGGAAGCCTGAACCAGTCAAGGCTACAGTTCCAAACAGCGCGTGATCACCGCGAGCAGCCGGCAGGACCTTCAGCCGTAACGTAACATAGCTGAAACCCTGGGCTATACTCCATCAGGTGTTACCCATCATTGAATTCCCCTCCCAAACACACACACACAAACCCAACACACTGAGAAGGCGAGATTCGTTCTCCTTCTTCCATGGCCAACAAACGACACCTGCGGCTGTGGGCCTTGGTATTCTGCACCCGATTGTTATCCACACCCTTTTGTACTTTATGGGCGCTCGAACTTGCATTCGTCTCGCACGCGGATGCACAGACACATAGCAGGCTCCCTGCCCTCAACTGTCGCTGTTCCCACAGCTACACCAGCCCTCCCCCCCAGCCAGCAGGAGCCAGTCTCCCCCGAGTTGGCCGAGCGGCAACAGGGCAATCCCAACGCGCGCTCAGTTACATTGAAGCGTGCTTTCACTGTGTCCGCTCTCTCTCTCTTACGTGTCTTCCTTCCCTGTTTTTCCCCCTGTGAGCCGCGGCGCTTCGTCTCGGCTCACAGCGAACGGAAATGAATTGTGAAACTGACCGAAATATTTGGGTTTGCGGGTTTGCGGGGGGGATCTTTAGGCGAAATTCGGAAGCAGTGCACACGCAGCCGGTCCATCCCTGATAGACCGTGATAGACCGACGAATACAGCTCCGGGCAATTCTATGCGGCCCCAAGGTATAGGGATGGACCTGGTAGACCGTGGTGCACTGTGGCTCACCGTGATAAACAGCGGGAGGCAATCCGATGCAGTTCCAGGAGATCAGGATGGACCGGCTTATGAACTACGGAAAACTGGAAAGCGGATCGACTTGTGGTATAGTGCGTTGCTCAGGGTAGTCGAAGGCCTGACAATCACACTAATGCAACAAATTGGTGGGTGGTGACCCCTTCGAACAGCCTCCCTGGCCCTGGCCCACGCCTGATGCCGCAACCCCTTAACCCGGGCGGCGGCGCTTTGGCATGAGCCAGGAACCTCAAGGGGAGCAGCGCGAGAGGCATCATCCACGCTTCAAAGGCCCACACACTAATGCAACAAATTTCCGACTTGTGGTTGGCCAGTGTCGGGGCCACTATGTGATCTGCCGCGTGACCAGTGGTCACCCAGCAGGTCACATGTGGCCCCACCGCAGTGCGTAGGATCGATTTGCAAGCCGGGGACGCCTTCTCACGTGACAGAAAGAACTCGAAACCGAAGAACGAACATCATCGAAACGAGGGGAGACGTCTATTTTCAAACCCACAGCAGAGCGGACACGTGCCGAAGTCGAAACATTTGAAACAACCAGCGTTTCTCCTGGGTGCTCGCAGACGGCCACCTGGGCGTGGCCTTCCCATTGCACCGTCGTTCCCAGTTGGACTTACGACGAAACATTCCCCAGCACCCCCCAAAACACTAAAAAGAGGACACCCAATCCGGTTCTACGAGTGAGAATTCAGCGGACGAAAACATCCACCTTCTCTGCAACTGTCTCTTTCTCCCGACTCCCAGCTTCAACGGTCAACCGGAGACTCTAAATATATACTTCAAAGCTCAACACAGTGTGCAGACGACCCGTGGTCCAAGCACTCTTTCTGCACCCAGCGTGAAGCTCACCGTCAGTCCATGTCCATAGGGGGTCGAAAGCAGCGTTTTCCCCACACTGTGGCATCTCTTGGTAGGGCGTATGGGTACCGTCATGGCCGACACTGCCTCCGCGAACTGCGGAGGTTCCCGGCACCTAGCACGGGTGGTTTGGGACAGTGAGCCGATGCCTCTCATCTCACCACACGGCTGCGTCACGCATGCTCTTGACAGACGCTAGCGTCCGACATTTCGCACGCGCGTCGCAGTCGTTGGGTGGTATGGACAAGGGGTTTCATCGGATACTCGGATTGAGCGGCCCTGGGAGGTCTGCTTGGCTGCCTTCGGGTTGCGTTTCCGCGTTGGTGTTGTTGCTTCTCTTTTGGACTTTCCCGTCACCCTCGTAGCACGGGTGATCCTGGCTGTGCCGTGCTACGAGCAGCCGCCCAACACACCAGACGAACACTCAGGTTCCGCGCTGACGCTGGCCCGCCTATTGGAAAGTGGGTGCCAGCGGTGCGTGGAGTTGAAGCATAAATCTGCAAGGGGAAAAGGAAAAGAACCATTTCTCAATTGGGGGAAAAACGATGATAAGTGGCGGGGGGGGGGGGGGGGGGGGGGGAAGAAAATCGAGGGGGAAAAGAGGAGTTCTGGTGTATATTTTCTTGAACATCGTTCCGTTCCAGAAGGAGGGGGAGGAAAGTGCACGAGACACTCTCCCTTCTCCTTCCACTGCTCTCATTTATCTCCCCTCTTCCCCGGGTCCGTCCCCTTTCTGATAGCCCTGCGTCAGGTGGCATTGGATACATAATGTTATATCACTTTGCACGCTGCGGGTTTTTGTTTTGTATAAGCACCCGCTTTGTAGGAAAGGCTTGAGGAGACTGCCAGTTGCGAAAGATCAAAGTATAGTGTGGTGCTCATCGGCATGCCGGTGACTCCCGACTATCGCAACACTATTCCAAGATCAAAGGAGGTAAACGTGCTGTAGCCCACACGAAACACAGGTGAATCTGGGTTTAGTGGAATCCGAGGCAGCGCCTCGCTAAAAGATCTTGTGTCGCAAACGAAAGTACAACACTACGTGCGCGGTGTGAATTCCTGGAGTCCGAAGCACGTCCTGGGCCTGTTGACGACTGGAATTGTATTGCAGGTCTTGTGTACGAACCCTCGGCCAGAGACTTCGTCACATTCTCGATACAGACCCTGTAGTTTGGGTCTCAATTGGTGTCCATTTTTTGTTATTCAAACAAAGAGTCATCTAAACCACGACTAGCGCTGAAAAACTACTGAAAAGGAGAGGTTGAAGGGGGTGTCGCCCCGGGTACTTCGTATCTTGTATACCGTTGGACTGTACAGTTGGACAACTTGTCAACTACGGTGAGGCGGCGAACCTGAAAGGCGGGATCTACTTGGAGGTTGTCCACAATGTTCAAAAGCTTCGTTTTCTGCGGTGGGACCCTCGACGTGCAGATTTTTTAGACTGTTTCTTGTGTTAACAATGCAGGGGTTATTCTAATCCCCGAAATTCTGAAAAATCCCGGTTAAAAAATCTTTGATATGGCCAGAAAAAAGTGTTTCCCACGCTGCGCGTGGGAAAGCTGGGATTGCTGAAGCAAGCAGTGTCCCAAAGAGCTGCGCCTTTTTCAACCTGTTCGTCCCGGTTACCTCTCAGGAGAGCCTGTTTCTCCAACTTCGGTCCCTTCCAGTTGCTGTAGTCGTACTGCAATGTATTGTTATCAGGGCCAGTGGCAGCACCACTAAAACCAAATGCGGCGAGCGACATCTCTTTTAATTTCAAAATCCTTTCAGGCCTGTGAGCTTCAGGATAGCAAACGATCCTCCAGTGACTGATACAGATACTGGGTGTGATGGAAAACACAATCTGGCTGCTGCTCCTCCACTTAGTTGTAGCCTTCACTTGTCAGTCCCAGTGGGCACTACGGCACTACGCATGATGGCCTCAACGCCTTTCAACGAATCGAGGCAGGGCGAAGCTGCTCACGACAGGCGCCCCCCAACACGCTAATCCCAACGCCCCTCATGGCCCCAGAGATATTTCTGGACCACATCGCTGGCAGGCTGTACACAAAACAGCAACTACGACTCCAGGATCTGAGCCTGTAGCCTGGGTCCCTTGCCAAAAAGTTTTCACCAGAAATCCCCATGGTTAAAAAATCTTTTTTCACCGGCCTGTTTTCAGAATTTTTTTTTTGGTGAAAAAAATTTTTTTTAACCATACAGGATATTCCCTGTAACAATGCATTGCTGGTACTCAGAATTAGTAGTTGGCAGCGTACCACATGAAACTTACCAAAGCAGGCGAGTTCCGCTCGTGCGCACTAACAAAGTAGTACCGTACCGTCCGACCGTCGGGCTTCCCGTGCTCAACTTCCCTTCAGCCAAAAAAATGAGTCTTGAATTCTTTCGAGTACAAACGCGTGTATGCGCCGGTGCATTTTCGCCTTCAGGTCAACCGCCATTCTGCACGAGCAATATTTTTTGTTTGTGCGATTTAACCTGTATGTGATTTGGTTAAACCGCTGCCAACGTTCTTTTTAGCTGTAACAAATACTGTCTCCAGGGAAGCAGAAATTGGTTATCGCAAAAAACACCATTTTTTAACACGGTCACACAGAGACCCTAAACCCCGGAATTTCAAGCGAACTTTAACTCTAAAACCCCGGAACTCGGCCGGCCCGGACCCGGACAGCAGTTGAGATTCTCCGTCAAGATGCTAGTCGCCGCCATAGGGCGGGCTATTGCCAAAAGGAGGAGAGCCCGCGATCGACACACGCCTGCCAGGCAGTCTCGTCCGCCAGTCAGAGCCCCCCGGCTGCGCCACCATCGGTGCAGCAATCATCTTTGACTGGGCCACGGCTCGCTCCGCGCCCACGGCGCAACGACTTACGCCCGCCGTAGTAGTACGGGATAGTAGTGGGGCGACCGGATACTCCTCGGAGAGATGGTCCCTGCACTCTAACTCGTCTCTCTCTCTCTCTCAGTTTCCGCCTAGGCCCTGGGTGAGCGACGAATATTTGGATTTTCGATTTCGTCGCCCGCTCCGCAGGAGAGAAGGAAGGGCTGGCATGCGAAAAAGAAAAGAACCCCCACACCGTCAAAATACGAGCTTGTCACTTGCATAACCGCGGCTGATACAGAACTACTGTTGATGTCGATGACGACACGAAGACGAAAATGGTGATGAGAGCGTCGTAATCGTTGAATACGGTGCCTGGTCGGGTTTACCGTGCTGAACCGCCACGGTTTGCGTGACGAGCTTCTCATTTTGTCCAACATTTCATGAAATGAAAGGAAAGATCAGTCGTCGGCAAAAAAGAAGAAGAAGTAGAAATAATGGCAAAAAATGAAGCGAAGCATTTCTTCCCCCTTTTTTATCGTTCTTCCGCCGCTCTTACAGCGCGACCGCCGTGACCAACTCACTTCTTTTCCTGTATTCTTACCACCTTCCTACTTCCCACCTTTCCCGCTCATTTTTCCTCTCCCCAACATCAACCAACCTGGTCAGAGCAGCAGCAATCAAGCAAGCACAGCAGCCAGAGGAAGGCTGTCAGTGAGACGATGCCAAAGAAGGGGAGACGTGGGCAGAAGGATTCTGGCAGAGCAAGATCCCCTCCTTTTGGCGTTCTGCCTTGTATATAGGGTGTCGAACACGGATGGCAATCCAACAACACGTCAAAGAAAAAAGAAGAAGAGAGAGCTGCCTTGCGTCGTGCAGATGCCCACTAACTGCACGAGCAGCACTTAGGTTCCGTATGGCGCGTAAGCAGTCCTTGCGAGACTGTACTAATTCCGGGTTTAACCAGCCCCCTGGTTATATCCCACCCCCTGACCCTACCCTACCCTGTGGATTAAAAATATTCCGAGAATTGAGCGTCAGAAACCGATAATTTTTATTTCCAGCGAGCGCTCCGATAAATTTTGTTGAGGTATCCGTGGGTGTCCCCACAACCCGTGTTTCGTGTGCTACCGTTTTTCTTTTTTTAATCCTTTCACGTCTTCGGATTTTCGGGTCTGCGTAGCGTGGTCGTGGCGTGATGTTGTGCAGCCTGGGACATTTAGGCCTCACAGACCTGATATTGGCTCGCTCTTCCGCGCGCTATAAGTCGCGCTCAGTCCCCTTAAGAAGTAGTGCGCGTCTCGGGTAAGCAGCAAGCCGCCGACGCCAAAGACACCCTGGCAAATCACTCCACCCATCTGTAGCGGCCATGTGGACCCGTGGGTCGGGAGCTCGCTTCCTGAGTTTTGCATCTTTGCAAAGAAGAAAAAGACGTTCTTTGCAGAAACCTGCCGTTGGCGAAGTTCGGAAACTTCCGCAGTCCAGTGAAAAAAGTTTCAGCCGGCGGGTACCGATCCCACGACGAAGGCCGTAAGAGGCTGGGTCTGACTTGGGGACTTTCCCCTCGGGTACACCGCGCGAACTTTATTATCACGCTCAATCCTCGCATACGGGCCTTCGGCCCGAGCTTCATTAGTTTTTTCACCGTAGGGTAGGGAAACCCCACCCCAACAGCTCAGTGCCCTTCAGGGTGGTCTCGCTCAGGTGCACCAGGCGGCAAGCCACCTCACTACATCAACCAAAAAGGAGACAAACACACCCGCAGTGAACGGCAAGTGACGCACCGTCCAACAAGCGACAGAGTAGGCAAGAATGCTGTTCACTGGCGCGGGTCAATCACAATTGGAAACGAGCTTCGCGCTCCGCTCTGGGGACGTAGCAAGTAGTAAGAAGTTCGGAAGCGGGCCCATACTGCGCTGTACCGTGAAACTGTAAGGTTAACATAACAATGCATGTGATCGTCGACGACAACGCGATGCGGCTTTAGGGAATAGGGGTGAACTTGATAGACTGTGGCGCAACTTGACACATCATAATAGACAACGTCAGGCCATGCGATGCAGCTGCAGGATACTCCGATTAACTTACCTCTATTCTCGCTCTTGGTGTTGCATGCCGGAGACGGAGACAATCGTTCGTGTTTGAATGTGGCCGAATCGAGCCGCGAGTGACGAAGTGCTGGCGCAGCGTGGTACTCTTCAACAAACCAAAACTACGCACTTCTTTCTGGCGGCCGGGCTTGATTTTTGAGCGTCCCACGCTTGTATCCCTAAGGGAGTCATCACCGCTTTTTTCTCTCTGTTCTTTTCGAGGAAGGTTTAATGCCCAGCAGCAACAAACATGAGAAGTGGTTTCGCTTGCAAATCATTGACCCTTTACGACAGGGGACGCAGTATTTACCGCAATTGGAAGATTGTTGAACTGGACTAAAGCTGGAACCGGTAAAAGACAGGCCGGGTAAAACCTGGGACACCCAGGGGGTTGTCCCAGGTTTTACCCGGTTCAACATTAATCCAGGTACGGTATGTCAAAGCCCGAGCTGGAGTTCGGACACTGCGCCTCCAGGGTAAAGACACGTCAACATGGATCAATCACGAAGCCTCCCAAGCAGCCCCAGGATCCAGTCAGGAGACAACGCCCTTCCCAAGTCCGAAGGGGCTGCACACAAATGGTCGCTCCCACCTGCTATGGTTTTACCCACCGGAACGAAGCAGACCCGGCGCGGTGGCGAGCACCCAACCATTCCAAGCCCGCTCTTGCATCCACCCCCCCACCCACCAGGAAATGCGAGGATCCGAGAGAACCTTTTTTTTTACCGACACAACGAACAGATGCCACCAGTCCGCCGCAGCTACCAGACAGACGTACTCAACAAGGCTCGACGCCGAACGCACGCGGTTTGCGACGAAACAAGACACACTCCTTGAACTATTGTTGCATGAGTAGAAGGGGTAATCCGAGGTCCAGCCTCAGTTAAAGAGGGTGCCCGAGTCACACCGGAAAAGCGGGTGTGCTACAATCAAAACACGTGTACTTCCACACGCGCAGGCCCACACCCTAAAGCGGGTGTGCTACATTCAAAGCACGTGCAATTCCACACGCGCAGGTCCACACCCGAAAAGAGGGTGTGACAACCGCTTTTCGAACTCCAGTTTTTTTACTCCAGTTCTGAGGCTGGTAACTCCATCGTGTACCACACGAATCAGAGTCAGAATCATTGAGTGCGCGTCTCCGCCGAGCGCGTCGGCAATCATTTCTTCCCCACGGAGTACCCGTGGTCACTCTGAAGTTCGAAGAAAAGGGGGAACATTTCCGGAGTTGGGGCTTGCACTGATAAACGAAGTTACGAACGATCAGCATCAACTGACCAAATGGGATGAAATGGACAACTTGGGGGGTTTCCGTCTAGCACTCTTTCCTTGGCTTCGTTTTCGTTTTTATGCGCAACCGCTGTTTCGGAAATGTTCCCGTCAGTACAAATGTACTATGAAGGAAAATATCCCTGTTTCGCCCCCCCTCCAAGATCCACCCTCGACCCCCCCTTTCCCGCCCCCTCCCTCGATTTGTCTGTCTGTGGTCGCCAGTAAAAAAAGCCGCTTCTCGTGTTCCCTTCTGTTCCTGCGAAACTGTCTGTGCCCACGCCGTGTGTTGGATGCGCCGTGTCGCGAATGGCAGAGTTCCTTGCCCGTGGCAAGGAACGGACTCCGGCAGAAAGACACGGCTTATCCGGCTGCCACTCCTACCTAGCTGAGTATACATCAACGACCGCTGTGCGTCGACGGCACGTGAAAATGGCATGGAACCCATCGTTTCGGATGCATCCCAGTGACATCGCCACGTGCGTTAGAGAAGCCCTGCCTACAGGAGTCAAGTGCCGTAGGGCAGGTTACTTCAGACATTTGCTGTTGTTGAGGAGAGGCTGGGGGGGGGGGAGGGCCGCAGTGTGTAGTGCTCCCGCTAAGAAAAAGCCGGCTGTACTTGGCCCCAGAAATAGCCGGTCGAAACGCGTTTTTCCCAAACACTTCACAAAAAAAGCACTTGCAGTACCACGCGTCCTTTTCACGACGGTCGCCCCGGGCCCAGCTGTTGCGGGGGGAGGGTGCGGACTCGCCAAGTTCGGGTGGTAAGATGTCCAAAGGTCGACTGAACTGATCTTCACATCACGAAGTGCAACTACGAGCGACCAATCAAGAGGATGCGTCACGAACGTGATGATCCGCTTGCTTGTCCGTCGACCAAAGCAAGCTCGACAGATGAGCCCTCCAGTTGTCGGCTGAAGCCAGTAGTGGAGTTTAAGGAGTTCCTGCAGGGTCTTGCTGTTGGGTCCATTCACGACGTCCAGGGGAATCAGCGATCGCTCAAAGGGGGTCACGAAACGCAACCAGGCTGGGTGGGTTAAGAGAGGGGCGGAAGCGGGAAGGAACGGCCGATTCCGTCCAAGCGGCTTTTTGCCCTCCAGCTACAGAGGTCAAGGCAACCGTTCCGCAGCGTTGTCGCTCACACACGCACGCACACGCACCTGGGTTATATACCGCGTAGGGATTACCCACAACTGAGCTCCAACACACGCACACGTACGTGAGCGAATATGGAGTGGAAAGGCGTGCTGTCGGACTCGCAGAAGAAACTGCTGAAGAAAAACTTCGGGTTGAAGGCCAGCCGCGGGTGCTGCACGGACATCTTGTTTCTGCTCATCTTCCTGCTGGGCGTCGCCGCATACACCGTGGTCATCATTTTCGCGTTCGAAAACGGGAATCCGCTGCGCCTCATCTACGGAACCGACTACCTCGGCAACATCTGCGGCAAGACTGGTAAGGACAATGCGCCAAGACAGCCGATGCCCGACGAGCAGTGGAGGGAGCTTGAGTATCTTTGGTATGACTGAACATTCCAGACCGTCTGTTTGTCGTATTTCAGTGTCTGCGTATCAGCATCTCTCGGACTGGCATCGATTACCGACTCCACGGCCGTGGTAACCTTTTGAACGAAGACTTTCTCCCGAAGCCCCCCCCAGGCATCTTGTTAAGAACCATCCATCCATCCATCAGCCGGCTGACCCCCCCCCCCCCCCTCAGGCTATTTTCACTGTGGAGGGGGGAGACGCTACCTGTCACACTCTAAGGTGGTCACCACGGTGGGCGGTCAGAAAAAAAATTTTTTTTTTTGCCCCAAATACCCCAAATACCACACTTTGGAAAATTTTTGTGGGCCCACTTTTGGCAGGGAATTTTGACCATTTCACCTTAGAGAATTTGACCACCCAGCCTCCAAGGCAACTGCACTGTAGAGGGGGGGAGGGGGGGGGGGTCTGGTTCATCCGGCCATCCGGCCAAAGTGGCTGATCCTTAACAAGAGCGCTGGCCCCCCCCCCCCTCCAGCATGCACTGTACATGCGACGGAGACATGCTACAGCAGGCGAACACATGCTACTGCGTTTCACGGTACCCATCGTGCAGCGTTGCTGTGTATTTTTCACGGCGGCTGGCTCCGTTGACGGGGCACAGTTCACCATCCCAAGGTTGGACTTGAGGCTGCCCTGCGGCAGATTTGTGTTTTCCCAGCCGCTGCTTAACAAGGGTTTTCCCACCTTGTAGTTGTATTTTTTTTCCCCCTCTAGCCTCCGTCCCACGGTACCCATCGTGTAGCGGTTGCTGTGTCTCTTTCACGGCGGCTGCCTCCGTTGACGGGGCGCAGTTCACTCACCCTAAGGTTGGACTTGGGACCGCCCTGCGGCAGGTTTGCGTTTTCATTTTTTTAAAGCACCGCGCCTGCTTTGCAGGAAATACTTGAGAGGGCTGCCGGAAAATGTGTCTCTAACAATTGAAAGGTTGAAAGCCACCAGTCACGCTCCCTTACTATTGCATCCCGACCAGGTACCCCTTCGACGAGTTCATGGACCTTGGCGACCTGCGGCGCACGCTGGACCTCGGAGTGTGTGTGGCAGAGTGTCCGCAGGAGGGAGACCTGGTGGACCGGTACTTGGACCCGGAAGGGAACATCGGGAAGAACCTGACCGAAGTGTACACTGTCGTGTACGACAGCGACCAGAAGCTGCGGCGGTGCGTCCCGCTGTCGGCGAACTCGACGCTGGGCGAGAAGGTGCAGGACATCGTCGACCTCCTCGACGTCACGGACCTCTTTTTCGAAGGCGTGGCCGCGGTCGACGAGGCGCAGACCACCGTCGCTGCATCCCTGGGGGTCGCGTTCCTGGCGTCGATGGTCTGGCTTCTGCTCATGTACCTCTTCGCTCTGCCGCTGCTCATCGTCAGCATCGCCGCGTTGACAGTCGTTGGCGAGGCGGGGGGGTACTACTTGATTCAGTACGCCGACGACATGCAGGCCGACGACGACGACGATCAGAAATACGTACGCGGCCTCGGCTACACGCTGATGATCGTCGCCGGGCTCTTCTTCCTCACGTGCCTCTGCCTGTGGAAGCAGATCTACCGCGGCGCCACGATGGTACGCAAAGGCTCGAAAGCCCTGGCCTCGGTCCCTTCGATGGTCGTTGTGCCCTTGCTGTTCACCACCCTCGTCCTCGGAGTGATGGCGCTCGGCGTGGCGACGCTGCTGTACATCCAAACGATGACGACGCACTCGACGGAGAACTTCTCGTGGGGCGGCGAAGACGTTGAGGCCCTCGCGGGTTCGGTCCCCACCAACAAGAAGTACCTCCACGCCTACAACATCTTCTTCACACTGTGGGCCGTCGTGTTCCTGCAAGACACCGGGTACCTGTGCATCGCGCTCGTCTCGTCGTTTTGGTACTTCAGCAAGGACGCGAACGGCTCCCGCGGGCTCTTCATCTGCTCGCCGTTGTACGCGATTTTCGTCGCGTTCACGCACCATTTGGGAACCACAGCGTTCGGCTCGCTCATCATCACGATTTGCAAGGCGATCCGGTTCGTCCTTCTCCGGATGAAGGAGCGGCTGACGAAGTTGGACGGGTACGCGAAATGCATCTTGAAGGTCGCGGCGTGCTGCCTTTGGTGCCTGGAAAACGTGCTGTCTTACCTGTCCGAGAAGGCGTACGTCATGACCGCCATAGAAGGGACCAACTTCTGCTCCTCGGCGCGGCATGCGATCATGCTCATCGCTGCGAATTTCGTGTCGGTCATCGCGGTCGACATTGTCGTGGCGCTGATGGTACTGATTGGCAAGCTGTTCATCGTCGTGGGGACGACTCTGTTTGCGTGGTACGCGTTCGAAAATCTGGACCTGTCTCCTGACGTCGACTCGTACTGGGTTCCCCTCATCCTGATCGCCGTCATGGCGTACATGGTCTGCACGTTGTACGTGAAGCTGTTTGCCACCGTCGTGGACTCGCTGCTGCTGTGCTACCTTGTAGACAAAGAGTTCTCGCCGCCGGCGGCGGCAGGGTACTACGACTCGATGGGCGACCCTTCTGAAGATATCGCGCGCGAGCACTGGAACAACAATCCTGATCGTTGAACCCTTTTCTGCTGCAATCGCGACCCATCAAAACCAGCAGCAGACTTTGAGGAGGCATTAAAAGGACGCGGGGCAAGCGATGCGTTCACGGTGCTTGCGACATAGTGCACTTGACCGGCGGCAATGTCTAGACCGCACATCCCTGAGCATATCTGCCGTCGTTGTCCATTTCTTCTGTCGAGTCTCAGATACGTCCCTAATAGTAGCTGCTTCAGGCAGGCGTTGGAAGGCATAGACGCGTGCACTGCCTCGAACCCATACTTCCCGTGCCCTGGCAACCGGACGGCTTCCGCATGGCAAGCCGCTGCAAATGAGGTCCCGTCTTGGGGCAAAAGACGAACGGCTCATTCACCCGAAAACACGGCATGCGGCTGCGCGATTGTCGTCCGGTCCCGCATTCAGGCACCCGAGGACGTCGATTCGTGTTGGAACCCGCGTCCTCGTTATCTTTTCAGTTGTCCGCTACCGTCCCTGCTGCATTTGGTCGGGCGAAAGGGGCCTGCTTTTTATCAGGGCCGTTCCGGTCTACCTGGACGTGGTACCCCGGACCTTGTAGAGAACCCCCATCCTTCCTCGGACTGAAAAACACCAGCTTCGTCAGGTCATTATCCGGTGCATTGCAGCCTGCCGTTTGCGTTTGTGGGAAGTGCTTTGGGTCCTTCGCGGGCTGCATCAAACTGGGTCGACTGGCTCACCTCCGCGTGACATCTGTGCTACCAGGACGGTCCGAGCCTGCGCCCAAGAATGCGGCTTCGCGGCAACGCCATTCACCTTCCCGCACGCTTTCGAACGCAGGGCTAGTCACCCGGGAGCTGTCTTCCTCCCGAACACCCTCAAGTAAAAGGATCCCGTAAAGTAGGCCTTTCGAGGTGGTAAGAAGAGACGAACCATGGTAGCTGGCGAGTGTTTGCGGGTGTATTGGGTTGCGAAATCAAGCTTGCGAGCTTTACCTCTGAAAAAAGAAAGAAACGAGTTGCCCAATCCGACATTGCACCAGGAATTTCGTCTGCTGCCCATACCATATGCAACGTGGCGCACCTGACACGATGTTGCTTTATGCCGAAATTGAAACTGTGCATGCTGGACTTCGGAAGAAGGTTCTGCTTTAAAGAGACGGAATAAAGGGAACGCCTTCTGCCGTTCGATGGAACGAACAAACGAACTGTTCGGTGTTGGCGAATGTCAGAGTAAGATTCTTAGTGTGTGCTACAAACAAACGTCTGTGGGCAGTGTCACGTTCCCGGAACTGGTGCACGGGTTGGCATCAACGGAAAGAGTGCTGAGCGGACTGATTGGTATGCCGGCGACACAACAAGAGTAATATAGTCGAAATGAACTGAACAGCGCGCGCAGGGCTTTCGAAAGAACGTCTTGCATAGAGAGATAGACAAATACAATTAGAAACCGAAACCACCCCTGCGCCCAATAGGTCGGTCACTGTGCGTGGTCGGCATATTTTGATTGGCTGATTGGCCGCTCCCGATTCAGTCGGGAGAATCAAGTACGTGTTTCCCCGGTCTCACCGTAAGAATGTTCTCTCACACTGCGAGACTAGCACTCAGCGTTGCCACGAATCGTAATCGCACTGAAGAATTGTTGGGAACACGCTGGAATCCACCGTCGACGCATTTCGGGGAGTCAACCGGGTCCTGTCCATCGGGAAACCGTTTTCTTCTTTTACAGAACTACAACTAGACTCCTGAGCAAGACTCGAGACAGGTGCGATCTTGTAGAAAACACTAGAGGTCCGGTGGTCACTTCGGGAACCTACCAAAATGTACCCATGGGGTCAAGCTTTATCCTACCGTCGTCCACGGATTGCTCCTTCAACCAACCAGGATGGTGAGGCAGCAAGCAGCGCACACGTTGTACGCGATAAGAACCGAGGCTATCAACAGCAGCGAGGTGCGCCGATGAAAGGACAAGGCATCAAGTCGATCACTTCTTTTGTCACCGCCGTGTTGGCGCGGGGCTCCTGTCCATACCAGCGCCTCGATCAGGAAGAACCCGCGGCAACACCGAGGGAGGATAGGAAAAGAACCGACGTCAATTCAGGGAAAAAGAAAAGAGAGAGAAAAAAGTGCCTTTGCCTTCTCCTTAAGGAACCGTAAATCATCGTTTTGGGTCCATTTTCTGGTTCTTCTGTCTTATCCCTCCCGTTCCCCCCTGTTGAAAGAAAAGGCGACTGAGTGTGCTGCGACGGGAAAGTGTCGCTTTTCTCGTGGTAAGAATGTGCCAATAGATTTGTCTTGAACGGTTACAACGTCTCCCTCGAGAAAAGCGCGTAAACACCTCCAGTGAAGGTAGTGGCGGTTCGTTACGAGCCACAAACAAATCGTACCTCCCCCCCCTTTTTTTAGTACTAACAATCTTGCGGGTTGCCCTTCAATGTATTGTGCAGGCTGAAAAGACGCGGGCAGCGTGTTTTGGTGGTTGATCAGACACAGGGTAAATACAAGTGGGAAAACGATCAACCGGCACGCACAAACAAAACGAAGCGCCTGTCTTTTTTAGCCACATGCAATGTGTGAGGAAACGGAACCGCCCAAGTAGGACCTTCTGATCATGACCATTTGCCAATTTGCCACCTGAAAACACGTCCAGGATTCGGGTAGTGTGGTCAACGAAATTCTAGTTTCCCTTTCTACTTTCTCCTACTCTCGCGGTGTACGGTTTTAGCCCGAAAACGGAAGCTCGTTTTCTTCGACGAAGACCGACCAGTGTTTGATGCTAGCATCAAACACTGCATGAAAGGCCGTGTTTGCCTAAACTACTAAGATCCCCGCCTCTCCTCCCTACCCTGTCCGTCTTGCCGAACGCTCATTCATTCAAACCCCTCGAAGCGAAGGTTTGCCTGCAAATCGCTCGTGTTGCTACAGTCAGCATGCAGTCCACATTCGAACGGATAGATTTTTGTTGCAAGGCTCTGGGCGTCAACCTGTTACCACCATCCAATGTTCCGACCGGCCTCGAACTCTTCGTAAACGCTGCCTCGCGCGCGTGACCTCGAAAGCAAACGGAGGAAGAAGCGTAGCAGGCTTGCCCCTTTTATCTTTCCACCACTCCGCCCACTGCGAAGTAGGGGTCTTTGATGTTCCGGGGAAGGGAAACCTCGGGGCTGTGAGGCCCCCCGTAGGGGGGGACGGGTGATACAGGCGAGCCAACCGGCTCAAAAAAACATGAAGAACGTGCACAAAGGTGTAAACGACACAGAAAAGCAAGGCGATCGCTGCAACCGCCTTCACCAGCCCGCTTCGACGGTCAACCGGAGACTCAAAAATACCGACTTCTCAAAACTCGAAATCAGTCTGGAAACGAACTCTTTTACCCTGGAGAAGCGTCCAGGTTCAGTTGTCTCCAAAGCCTCGTCCTTCACGCTGCCTCGCACACGCTTGATCGAGAGCAGACGAAGGACCGAGACTTGAAAGACCTGCCCCCTCACACTTCTCTTCATCTTGCCCAGAAAACGAAGAAGGAGCATTGATATTCCTGAAGAAGAAAGAAGCAAAAGAAAACGGCCGCTCCTGGTCCAGGAACGTGACGGTCAACCACAGCTTGCAAAGCTTGAGTCGGAGGCAGCACAGTGCCACAACCCCGTCCGCTCTGCCCTGTGGCTGACCGTCTCGACGAGCTTGTGTTCGGCGCAAGCGCCTGGCCCCAAGGTGCGCCACGCCTTGATGCTTTAGTTTGGGAAATCGGTAGCCTCTGGACCCGTAGGCCCGTGGCTCTGCAGTATCGCCGAACACGTGAAGCTTGGCTCCCGTGTAGCAGGCTTTCCCTGGTACCTGTTATTCCTGAAGAAAGGGTAGTATCCGGTATTGCGAGGCCGGTTCGGCTTTGGTTTGTACAAGCAGATTGGTCCGCTGAGAGCAGAAAAGGTGACGTGGGGCCTGCCAAACCATCCAGAACCTCGAGAGAAATGAAGAAAGAAGAAAAAGGCCGCTCCGGGTCCAGGAACGTGGCGGTCAACCACAGCTTGCAAAGCTTGTGTCGGTGGCAGCACAGTGCTACAACCCCCCCGTCCGCTCTGCCCTGTGGTTGACCGTTTCGACGAGCTTGTGTTCAGTGCGAGCGCCAAGCCCCAAGGTGCGCCACGCCTTGATGCTTTAGTTTGGGAAATCGGTAGCCACTTGACCCGTAGGCCCGTGGCTCTGCAGTACCGCCGAACACGTGAAGCTTGGCTCCCGTGTAGCAGGCTTTCCCTGGTACCTAACCCGAACCTCCGAATGAAATAACGACTTTTCCAGGTTACCCCCCCCCCCCACTGGGCTGTTTTACAAGTTCTATCAAGTCCGGTGTTCACGGCATACGACCAAAAAGCGACGCCGGCCTCGTGCTGCTGTATTGACACGGATGCGATGTCCATCAGGACTATTGTGCACGCAATCTTACTGCAACCGGCATTACGGTAATACGCAGTACCGCCGAACACGTGAAGCTTGGCTCCCGTGTAGCAGGCTTTCCCTGGTACCTAACCCGAACCTCAGAAAGAAATATCGACTTTTCCAGGTTACCCCCCGCACTGGGCTGTTATACAAGTTCTATCAAGTCCGTTGTTCACGGCATACGACCAAAAAGCGACGCTCTTGCACCCCCCCGCCCCTCCGTGACTGCTTCACTCTGCGTTCTTTCTTTGCTCTTCTGATAGACAACGCCTCTGCCTCGCAAGCAGCAATGTCCCCATTAGGTGCTACTTTCCTTGCCACGCTGCCAGAAAGGGACATCTGTTGCTTGCTTGTTCCGGCCGTGGACTTTCCTTTCGAGCTGCTGACACGCTGCACTGCCACAAACGCAGTCTCCGGTGCCTCTGCAGTGGTACCTGTACGAAGCAAGCCGGGTGTCGCCCAGCGTCACCACCTTAGTGTGACCTCCGAAGTCTTTTTACACGGAACACTTATCTTGCTCTAGGCTCATAACTTCAGGCAGTGAGGACGTTGACACTAGGCACTGGCCGGAGCTCGAAATAGGGAGTGGCTCAATAGAGGGCAAAGTAGAGGTTGCGGCAAAAAAAGATCATAGACACGGACTGCGGTGCGGACGACGGCATAGCCATGCTCTGACTCGGATGCCGTGGACGTCGAGGCGATCATGTGCACGTGGGGCAACGTCGGCGTCGACCAGGCTGTCTGCAACGCGTTTAACCCATTGAACAAAAGTCATACGGACGAGACTCTTAACCCCCCGGTATCTCAAGCGAACTTTAACTCTAAGAGAACACATAGAAAGTGCCGTGGTAAGAAAGAAAAAGGGTACCTGGTCGCAGCGGCGGTGCTGTCCCCTCCTCCCACCCTGGCGGAGCGCCGGGGGAAGCCGGGCAGCGTAAAAGATGCGGCGGAAAATGATCATAGACACGGACTGCGGGGCGGACGACGGCATAGCCATGCTCTGCGCGCTGCACTCGGATGCTGTGGACGTCGAGGCGATCACGTGCACGTGGGCAACGTCGGCGTCGACCAGGCTGTCTGCAACGCGTTTAACCCATTGAACAAAAGTCATACGGACGAGACTCTTAACCCCCCGGAATCTCAAGCGAACTTTAACTCTAAGAGAACACATAGAAAGTGCCGTGGTAAGAAAGAAAAAGGGTACCTGGTCGCAGCGGCGGTGCTGTCCCCTCCTCCCACCCTGGCGGAGCGCCGGGGGAAGCCCGGCAGCGTAAAAGATGCGGCGGAAAATGATCATAGACACGGACTGCGGGGCGGACGACGGCATAGCCATGCTCTGCGCGCTGCACTCGGATGCTGTGGACGTCGAGGCGATCACGTGCACGTGGGCAACGTCGGCGTCGATCAGGCTGTCTGCAACGCGTTTAACCCATTTAACAAAAGTCACACGGACGAGACTCTTAACCCCCCGGAATCTCAAGCGAACTTTAACTAGAGAACACATAGAAAGTGCCGTGGTAAGAAAGAAAAAGGGTACCTGGTCGCAGCGGCGGTGCTGTCCCCTCCTCCCACCCCCTGGCGGAGCGCCGGGGGAAGCCGGGCAAAGTAAAAGATGCGGCGGAAAATGATCATAGACACGGACTGCGGGGCGGACGACGGCATAGCCATGCTCTGCGCGCTGCACTCGGATGCCGTGGACGTCGAGGCGATCACGTGCACGTGGGGCAACGTCGGCGTCGACCAGGCTGTCTGCAACGCGATCCGGCTCCTCGAAGCCGTCGGCGCTTCGGTCCCGGTGTACGCGGGTGCCACGGAGCCCCTGCTGGCCAAGAAGGAAACCCGCGGCTGGGGCGGCCACGGCACAGACGGGTTCGGCGACGCCACGTGGGCCGAGACGCGCCAGAAGCAGGAAGAAGTCTCGGCTGTCGTCGCCCTCGTCAACTTGCTGGGCGCTGAAAAGGAGCCGGGCGAGGTTTGGCAGGTGTGCGGAAGCTGGTGCAGACCTTACGTTCAGCATGCTGATCGTACTGATTCAGCACGTTAATTTTAGACTGTTTCTTTTTGTACTGTACACATGCTGAATCAGTACGTGTACACGTGCTGAAATCAGTACGTTATCAGCACGTACTATCTTTTCTGCAGATTCATCTGGGAAAGCAACCGCAGTACCGGGGATTCCGGTCGGCAGATCCTGCTGTTGCTTACCACCGCGACACTGGAGGGTCGAGTCCGGAGAGGAGGCAGGGGCAAAGACATGCAACACTGGCAGGTGAGCTCCCTATAATATATTATGCTCTATTTCTTTTTGTGTAAGCATTCTCAAACGCACACGAGAGACAAGATTCCGTCTGGACCACCGAACTAAGATTTTACCCCAGCAACCACAACAGCTCGTCGCGTTGGGTCCCCTGACCAACATCGCTCTAGCCCTGCGCATCTGCCCGCATCTGCTGAAGGACCTCGGGGACGACGAGTATCCAGGGCTCGTCGTCATGGGCGGCGCGCTGCAGGCGAAAGGCAACTCTGGCCTGTCGAGCGAGTACAACTTCCACTGCGACCCGGAGGCAGCACTCGTGGTGATGCAGTGCGCGGGGAGGGCGGTACCGTTCGACACGCCGCCGGTTACCATGGTGGCGTGGGAGGTCACTTTGGCTTGCCCGATGCTGTGGGACGAATTCGACCAGCTGCTAGGCAGGGTAGGCGGCAGGCCGCCCGCCGTCACGCCGCCGGAGGCAGAGGAAAGCGTGGGTGAATGCGAGAGGCGCCGAGCTATGCAAGCAGTTGTCTACAAAATACTGGCGAAGCTCGAACAGTTCACGCGGCCCACGAACGACGGCCTTGCCGACGTTGGAGAAGACGAGCGGACGCAGGGAGCAACCTGCGTGCTTCCAGACGCTGTGGCCATGGTTGCTGCGTTGTCGCCTGCCGTCTTCATCAAGAACAGCATGGACACGTACGCCACCATCGAGACCAGCTCGAGGTCCTCTCGCGGGGCGTGCGTGGTCGACTGGTACGGCACGCTGAGGTCGCGGAACAAGAACGGCCGGTGGCTCAACACGCGCCTCGTGCTCGAAACGCGCACCTCGGCGTTCCTTGACCACATCTTCCGCATCGTGGACCGCCCGCGGGACTACGTTTCGGAGCGCTTGGTACCCGCCTAGCCTAGTCTTGTCTCGTTCGAGATCCATTCAACCCAGAGGAGTGCCGAGCACAGGGTCGTGCTGTAGTTGAACGTTGTCCTTCCTTCTTTTCGGCTGAGCGGTTTGGCATGGAGCAGACATCGTGAAAAGTGCTCACGAAGCTCGACACAACGACGTTGCCGATGTCGGAGAAGACAAGCGGACACATTCCAGACGCTGTGGCCATGGTCGTTGCGTTGTCGCCTGCTGTCGTCATCGAGAGCAGCATGGACACGTACGCCACCTTCGAGACCAGCTCGAGATCCTCGCGCGGGGCGTGCGTGGTCGACTGGTACGGCACGCTGAGGTCGCGGAAAAAGAACCGCCGGCGAAACGCGCACACCGGCGTTCCTTGACCAAATCTTCCGCATCGCGGACCGCCCGCGGGACTACGTTTCGGAGCGCTTGGTTCCGTCTAGATCTTGTCTCAGTTCGAGATCCATTCAACCCAGCGAAGCGCCCAACACAGGGCCGTGCTGTTCAACGTCGTCCTTTCGGCTGCGCGGCTTGGCACGGAGCAGTCATCGTGAAAAGTGCTCACGAAGCTCGAACGGCGTTGCCAACGTCGGCGAAGACGAGCGGACGCAAGGGAGGAATGACCATCTTCCGCATTCTGGACTGCCCGCAATACCCGAATAGTTCTAAAAAGACTTGAGGCCGGCTTCAAACACGCACGTGAGACAGTATTCTGCTCAACAACCTAGAGTCCCTCACCGCAGGGACTGGCCTGGCTGTAATTTTGTAGCGAACGTCGTCCTGTCTGCGCTTGCACTTCCGCGCTTTCCGATCGAAACGCGAAATGGGACGCGATGCGAAGCACTAACTAAGATTTTCCCCCCTCGCGCAGGGGCTGCAAACTCTTTCCAGAGAATGCGGCCTCTTCGCTTGCTTGAACGATCCGCTGAGGTAGAGCCGCTGAGCTTCTTGTCCACTCTTGTTTTGACGGTGCCGCTTGCGTGTCGGAGAGGCAGGCTACAACCTACTGCTTATCCGTATGCGCACTAAAACAGGTGAGTGGATCACGCTCGTGAACAAACGGTGCTTTTTGGAACACGCACGTGTGTCGAGATGATGGGGATGCTGGCGGGCGGAACGCTCCACCATCGCTCTATCCGTAAAATAGTAGCCAGGGCTCCCCCGAGTTGCTGCTTTCATTCAAGAAGGTACAGACTAGGTCGGTGAAACGCCAATCCGCAACATGCAAAGCGCGAGTCGGAGTTGGCACAGTGCCATAACCCGTCCGGTGCTGTCCCGTCATACGAGTTGCCAGCGCGCGAGCTAGAAGTGAATCTAAGTGAGCTTTCAAGTGCATCCATGCTCCGAACGGCGCAAACAGCGGGGTTACTTTGTAGCTACTAGACCAGAGTCTAGTAGCAATTCGACCTGACAGAAGCATTGAAGAAGAATTCCCCCAGCGAACGGAAAAAAGTGAACGTACGTGCGCTCGGCGTAAGACCGGCGCGGGGCGAGACTGGAGGCAGCAGGTAAAGTTCGGGAAATAGTAAAGTTCGGGCGATGCTAAGTTCTGGCGAAGCTAAGTTCGAAGCAAAGTTCGCGAAGCTGAGTTCTGGTGAAGCAAAGTTCGGGCGAAGCAACGCTCTGGTGAAGCTAAGTTAGCAAAGATCGCGAAGCTGAGCAAAGTTCGGCGAAGCAACGCTCGGGCGATGCTAAGTTCTGGTGAAGCAAAGTTCGGGCGAAGCAACGCTCGTTCTGCCGAACCGCAAAAAAAAAGCGCGAGTAGGAGCTGACACGATGTCCCGTCATACGGGTTGTCAGCGCGAGCCAGAAGTGAATCTAAAGTGAGCTGTCAGTGCATCCATGCTCCGAACGGTGATGCAAACAGCGCGGTTGCTTTGTAGGCTAGAGTCTGGTAGAGATTCGACCCGACAGAAGCATTGCAAAACCACCCAGCGAACGGAAAAAAAGGGAAGAGAGAGAAGGGATCCACAGCACAATCACCACCCGCAGGAAAAACACCAAGAAGAAAGTCAAAAAAAAGGCACCGGACTGCGCGCAACAACCTCGATTGATTGGCATCGCAAACAGAGGGGGTCGAGAGAGGACAGGGACAGTGGGGGGCAGGGGGGGCCGGCGGGGACGGAAACGTCCATGCACGCTCTCGGTCGCACGTTCCGCTTGCTCGCGTGCCTGCGACTCGCCGCCGGGCTCGGGGTGTGGCTGGTGGACGACCGGCTGGTCTCGGTGTACGCGAATGGCAAGTGCTTGTTCTCCTGCGCGGCGGCGGCCGACGCCAGCTGCCCTTGCGTCCCTGTCTGCGAGGGCCCGTACACAGCACGTTGCAAAGCGAGCGTGAAGGAGTACTGCTGCAAAACCGTATTGCCCGGGATCGATCAAAAAGTGTGCGAAACAGCAGGGAACTGGGACGTCGAATGCTTGCCGTGGCCAGTCGAAGCTTCGGAGTACAAAGGAACGGTGGCTACAGGATCAGCGGAAAGGTACGCGGTGGATGTGGTGGGAGCGAGTAGTGAAGACGATGCCGTTGGAGGTGTCGCGTTTATACTAGGAACGGCGGACAGCACGGTTTCGGTCTGTACGAGTGATCAGTGGCATTTGGATGCTGCTGATATGAGGAGTTGGATACCGGGAATGGAACGTTCTGCGGACGAGCATGCAAGTGGAGGCCCGACCATCATCATCGCCATCGAACCGACGCTCGCTGTCAGCGAGATCGAAATCCACGAAACCGGTAGCAAAGGCCACGTGCAGCGTGTCTCGCTGTTGTCGTCCCCCCTCGACCCAGCCACCGCCGACGGCCCGAAGCAACGCGCCGATTACTTCAAGAAGTACACCGTGTACCGTCCCGAGCCCCCACTGGAAACCCACGGAGCAACCGCGCTCCCAAAGGGATCCACCTACCATGGAAGAGTCAACCGCACCGTGGACGGGCACGAGTGCTTGTCGTGGGGGCACACGTTTTACGACCATCCGTACAGACCGTACGAGTGGGACGACGCTACGCTGTACTTCTTCCCGTACGAAACGACGAGTGAGCTCACCGAGGTGTCGAGCCGCAAAGGAGACGGTGTGGGCCACCACAACTATTGCAGGAACCCGGACGAAGACCCTGAAGGGGCGTGGTGCTTTTACTGGGACCCGGCGCTGGGGCTTCCTCCGGCTTTCCCGCACTCGCCGTGGATGCACACGTGGCCGTACAAATACGGTGAGTATGAGGATGAGGATGAGTTCGACGATTACTATGCGCGGCACGCACAGACCGCAGCGGTCGATTGCTATTCGATGGACGTCGGCGAATGCCTGTACGCGTACTACGTCCAAGGCTGCGTGGGCCAGCCGTTCGTCGCCGGCATCGACTGCAGCCAAGCGCTGACGTGCACCGAGGAGGTCGCCGGGTACTGCCACACGGCCGGCGGAGCCGGCCCGGACCCGTACGAGACGTTTTCCCCCGACTCCTCGGCGGGCGGCGGCGGAGACGGCGGGGGGACGGGCCCACCGCCGTCTGCGGAGTCGTGCGAGGGTGACGACGTGCAGCGGTTGCAGGCCTTCACGCGGGGCCAGGTGTCCGCTTGCGCCGACCTGCCTGCGTACCTCGAGCGGCAGAAGGGCGGAGCCGACCCCAAGTCGCGGCTTGAAGCAATCGACGGTGCGTGCCGGCAGCACCGCGACATGTGCTGCGTCTACTGCCTGCAGTTCGGCTACGGGTCCGACCAGGCGCCGCCGAAGCAGTACCTCGAAGACACACATCCCTCGGCGTTGTCCGCTGCAGGTCTGCCACTCCTTGCGCCAAGATTTGCACCAGCTTGTATCAATGCGTGAGCCAGAAAAAGCGGATTGTGAACTCGTAAGTAGCTTCCAGCAACAGTTGCAACCGACAAGGGTTGCGCCACGACGAAAATGCGGAAAAAGTGACTCTTCTGGAGTCACGTAGCGAAAAGCTGGCGTAGTGTGTTGCATGCAAATGACTCCCCACTAACGCAGCAAGAAGATGAGACAAAGCGAAAACACATCAAACCAAGTCGAAGGCCGTGGGCCCCCACCTTCAGGGGGCAGGCGGGGGATAGTCGCGTAGCAGTCCCCAGGTACAGCGGGCACTGGATGTGCTTCGACTGCCACTTCCGGGAGAATTCGAGGGAAGATGCCCGGTGCAGAGCCTGCGGGAAGCCCCGCAACGTCCCCCGCCCTTCGGCGAATACGGCGAGGGAGCCACCCACCGACGCATCGTAGCTGCCGGCTAGCGCCGAGCCCAAGCACGATATGACCCGTCTGGCAGCGACAGCCACCCCGACGCCTCCCCCCACCCGCCTGCCTGTGTTCCCGCGCATAAACAGATACGTACACCCCTTCTCCAAGCGCGTCTTGATGTCAGAACGCCGCTGTCCCAGTACGTCTACCTGCTGTCGAAGCAGTGACGTTGCAAGAAGGCATTTATTTTGTCTATGCACTCCGCGTTCCAGTCTGCCGGTAGGCCTGGTCATGCCTTCGAGCCCCCCGCGCCAATTTTTCAAGCCCGCAACATGGAAATCATGAAAGGTTTTGCCCAAGCTTGTCAAACTGTTCTGTCACGAATGAGCTTCGGACAACAAGCGTGGCAAAGGCATCCTAGGTTGTGACAGAGTTTCTGCACAAACTCGACAAACCACTGTTGCTGTTTCATCCACCGACCCACCAACAGGTGCTCTTGTGTGGCCGCTGCTGAAGGGGTATTGCATCATTCCCGAGGAAACGCCTTGCAGCGAGAGCCCGCTGACGGTGACAGTGCCGCGGATCGCCGGCGCGCAGGTGATAACCGCCATCGAAATCGAGCTGGCCGACGTCGAAAACGCGTACGCCGCGATCGACGCGGTCGAGGCGCGCGGCACCCCGCCGCTGTCTTGCTACGACGACGACCTGAACGGCCACTGGCAGGAGCCGCTGTGCGTGACGTGTGCGGTGTCGGAGGAGGTCGCGTGGAAGGGGCCGACGTGCACAGATCGCGACTGCGGCGGCGCGCCTTGTTTGTACGGGTTCTGCTTGCCGGAGACAGGCGCGTGCCGGTGCTACGGTGGGTACGGCGGGAGCTCCTGCCAGCGGCAGTGCCCGCTGAACGCCACGGCGTTCTACCACGTCGATACCGTGACACCCCGGACGCTGCGGGTCAACGCCAGCAGCGGTGTTTCGGAGCGGCCAGACCAGCTAGCGTACCTCTTCCCTCACGCGATCTGCTCGGGGAATGGACGCTGCAACGATGGGATCGCCGGCGACGCTTCGTGCGCGTGCGACTCTGGATTCGCGGGGCATGCGTGCCACCTGCAGTGCCCCGGGCGGGTTCTCCAAGATGGAGTAGTGGCGTACTGTTCGGGGCGGGGGGCGTGCGTGGACGGGGCGGCCGGCAACGCGTCGTGCGAGTGCTTCGGCGCGTACTACGGCGAAGACTGCTCGAAGGTCGAGTGCGACCGAATCCCCTGCGAGTCCGGCGTCTGCCTCAACCCCGTGACTGAGCAGGAGTGCGTGGGCGACACGAAAGGGTGTTACTGCGCGTGCTTCGGCAAGGAGTCGTACGCTGCGGCCGCCGTGTACGCCACCGACGACGACGGCACCAAGGGATACTGGGACGGCGCCAGCTGCGACGTGTGCCAACAAGGCTGGACAGGCGCGCAATGCACAGAGCGCGTCCGGACTCTAAAGGTGTGTGTGTGCTCCCTGTGAGGTCAAAGCGTGTGCACAAGGATGGTGCCGACCGAAGGCCCCTTTTACGACCCCCTTTCAGGGTCTTCTGTCCGGACTCTATTTTCTTGCGTAAGCGCCGGCTTGGAAGGAAATGCCCGACAAAGCTGCCACGACAAAGAACCGAACGGATCCCAAGTTTAGCTCTCAAGCGAGCTTATCCCGCTTTTCTGGGAATCCATAGGGTCCAGGACATTTCGCTAGGATTTTTCGTAGTAACAATGCATTGTAAACAGAACGAGAAAGAGAACGCTGGCAGCGTGTTTGGCAGCTTCGGCAAATACTTTTCACTTGCTCTCATTCTTGATCTCTCTCACTCTTTCACCTCTCAGTTTGGCCTCTCAGTTTGAACCGGAGACGAACAAAGTAAGAACTGGCAAAACACACGCACAGGTTTTCACCGGACAAGTCACTTCTGAATCGGATATAACTCGAAACGGGCCTTTGTACGTGGAGCCGTGCTCAAACCTGACGCTGGAGCTCAATCTCGTCTCTGGAGAGAGCGCGACCCTCACGGCTGAGAGCTACGACGGGTTCTCGTGGTTCTGCGAAGCGTCAGTCGAAGACTTCACGCCCACGTCCGCGTGTGATTTGGATGCTGACGTCACGTTGACTTACCAAAGCAAAGTAGCCTGGTACGTCACGACAGACGCAGATGACCCTGTTGACTACACAGTGAACCTCTACTACGAACCGCGCTGCCTCCACGCTTGTGGATCCCACGGGTCATGCTCAGACCCTTCGCTGCAAGACGCTGATGATTGCGGAGATCTTGCGGACTGCTCCAGGACGTCGACCAACTTCGGTGGTCCCGCGGGAAGGAGGGGGTTCACTACGTTACAGTCGAAGAGTGCAGCAGGGCCCGCGGCTGAAAAACGGCGAGATGACTCTTTTGGCCGCGGGGTTGCGAAAGGTGGAGGCACTGCGTCGCGTGGGGTGCGGAGAAAAGGGAGGCAGGCATTCACCGCCGAGAAGCAAGGAATGTCGTCGGCACCGGCTGCACGTGAGCGCGAAAGGATCGAGTTGGGCGTTGCCATGCAAACAGCAGCACGCACACTGGCTGACTATCAAGCTACTCGCCAGGCTCCATCCTCCGGCGTGACTACCGGGGGGCGCTCTGCGTCGTGGCTGCACCCTCAGGGAAGACATCGGCGTGCGAATGTATTGGCGACTGGGTGCAACCAAGCCACATTACTGGGGATCTCGTGCGTTCAGAATGCCCACGGCTTGTTGTCAATTTGCGAATGCATTTACGGGTTTTACTGCACGGTTGACCATACGTGCGCTGAGCAAGAACTCGTGTCCTGTGACGTCTCCCCGACGGACGAGCAACGGTGCGAAGATGGGTTGCTCAACTTAGAATTGGGCGACTTAGGAGGCACGGTGTGCTCGTGTGCATCCAACCGCTACTGCGAGGACTCGACGTGCTACACGACCTGTGGCTCTCATGACGATGCCCCTAATTGCCCGCCGGGGCAAACAGCCACAGGCGACACCTGCACTTGCGATTCGGACAATATCTGCTCGGTTGACAGTGAGTGCATCTCAGCTGGAGTCACCTGCGGGCAGTTGCCCGCGGTCGGCCAGGTTTGCACAGGGGGATCTGTGAACGACGGGACCCAGTGTTCTTGCCCTTACCCGGGGTTGTGCTTGGGTGGCGAATGCAGATCGCCGTGTAACCACGTCGCAACCCACGCCTGTGTTGACAACACCGACTACGGAGGTGATGCGTGTCTATGCGAGGAGGGTTACACTTGCGGCGACACGGGGACTTGCCTGGTCCTAGTCTCGTGTAACGATCAGCTCATCGACCCTTCCACCCACGAGTGCGGGCCCAACATGAATAGCAGTGGAGATCCGTTGATGTGCGAATGTCTGCCCGGCTTCTTTTGCGAATATTCTATCGACAAGTATGAGTGCCTTGAAATAAAGCCCTGCGGCGCTCATGCTAGCCTCGAGGTGCACATCTGTGCAGCGAACACCTTTTTTAACGCAGAAACTGAACAGTGCGAATGCGACGAGCCGGATAGTCATTGCGAGGATATGGTTTGCCGAACGGACTGCGGGGTTGCCAGGTCGTCTGGATCTGGATCAGATGAAGATCCGCCTTGTGGCAATTTCGCTGATGATACGCTGCCGGAGTTCATTGGAGTATGCACGTGCATAGCAGGCCGGGGCTGCGACTCAGCCTTTATGTGCACGCCTTTGCAGCAGTCCAAGTGCAGCGGATTGCTACCCACAGGCGGCACGTGCTCCGCTCCCCTCCTGGAAATAAATGACCGCTGCGAGTGCCCCACCGGTTCCGTGTGCACGCGCCAGCACTGCGTCACGCCATGCAACGGCACCATGGTGGGTCCCACGAACGGCACGTTCGCCCCCGCCAACGAGTCGTTGCTAGACTTTCCTTGCACCGATGAATCTGCCGGCAGCCATGACCCAGAAACGGGAGAACTGCGGTGCATCTGCAATGCGCTGCATCCGTGTTACAGCGGAGAGTGTCGTCTCAAGGCTCCCTGCGGGCTCCCATTCGACACGGAGCACACGTTCTGCGCCTGGGATCGCGAGGTGATCGGCGGCGAGTGCCAATGCAAAACCCCGTTCCTCTGTGAAGAAGGAAGCTGCGTGACGGGCTGTGGGGAGGCTCGCAGTGCGTTGGACGACCCGCCGTGCGGCAACCACACGGACGATCCCATGACCTTGGGGACCTGCGAGTGCAGATACGGGTTCGAATGCGAGAGTCGCACGTGCACCACTACGATAATCAACCAGTGCGGAATCACGCTGCACCCCGAGTACCAAACGTGCAGTCCCGACCTCGTCGTTTCCAACGCGACGTGCAGCTGCCCGTCGGGCCAAACGTGCGTCTCGGGATTCTGCCACACGCGTTGCGACGCGCCTGACGACGGGGACAAGCCGTGTGTCCCGTTTGCCGAGCACGACTACGCCAGCTCCCCTGCGTTCTGCAGGTGCGTCGAAGGGCACAGGTGCGAGGCGACCGGTGCTGCTTGCCTGCAGCAGGTGCCCTGCGGGACAAAGATACCGCCCGGGCCGTCTCTTTTAGAGTGTGCAGACAACTCGACGCTAGCCGCCGACGGACACTGCAGGTGCGTCGTCAACGGCACGATTTGTACCGAGGGAACGTGCGCGACGCCCTGCGGAACAGAGGCGCTGCCCGGAACAAAGTGCATCGACGGCGCCGATATCGTCGGAGGTGTCTGCGAATGTGGCGGCAGCACATACTGTGCTTTGTACACGGGGGGCCGGTGCGCGCCGACGACCGTTTCGGAATGCGGGGTTCGCATCGAGGTCGGCCCGCAAGCGTGTAACGCGTCTCTCGAGCTTTACGGAGAACACTGCGTTTGCCCGACTCCGCAGCTGTGCGAAAACGGGGTGTGCTTCACGCCGTGCGACTTTCAGACGAACCCGTGCGGCTTTGGGGAGACGTGCGCCTCCAACGGCAAATGTGTGCCGTTGGTAGTAACCGAGTGCGGGGTCTACAAAGACGCTGCGCAAACGTGCAGTACGGCTGCGGGTTTGTCTGACGGCGGCACGCAGTGTGACTGTGCGTCGGAGTATAACGCCGGCAGCCCGTCTGTCTGCGTCGAGAAGAAGTGCTACTCCGTTTGCGGCTGCACGGGCTGTGGCACGACCAATTTCGGTTGCGTTCCTTTTGCCACGGGCCTCCCTTCGGGGGGCTGCCCGTGTTCTGAGGCACTAACTTGCTTTAATTCCAAGTGCGTCTACCCTGATACAGATGCGCCGCCAACCTCA
Organism: Diplonema papillatum; assembly: GCA_030068145.1. Lineage (NCBI taxonomy): Eukaryota > Euglenozoa > Diplonemea > Diplonemida > Diplonemidae > Diplonema > Diplonema papillatum. Next base: position 17,631 of record JAPJBO010000504.1, on the reverse strand, counting down.
TCACCCCCGACGGGTGTGCCGCCCACGGTGTCGCCGCCGACGATTGCGCCGACGTTGCCACCGTTGACCGCAGCGCCTCCTACGAACGCCCCACCTACCGATCCGCCTCCCACTCCTGTTCCTGCGTCCTGCGGGGATGACCCGAGCGGGTGGCTGCTTTTGCACACCGGCTTGTCGTGCGCTGGCCTGGAAGTGCTGTCGGAAACGTCGGCTCTTGCGGACTTCTGCGCGTACGACCTCGCCAACGTGTACGACGAGATGCCGTCGGGCGAGTACCGCGCCGCGAGCGTCTGCCAGGGGACGTGCGACTGCTGCACCTGCGACGAACCGCCGTATTACGACGCGTGCGGCGCTGCGCTGCAGGTCAACCACTCGTGCTCGCTCAACGCGTCGGCGGCGGCCGTCGGCGAAACCTGCCTGTGCGGGTCACCCACCATCTGCGACGGGGGCAAGTGCAGGCTGATGTGCGGGCAAGAGCGGGCCGAGCGGGACCCGAAGTGCGTGTCGCACGTCGACGACGCGTCGGTTGTCGGCGGGGCGTGCACGTGCTCCGCGAGCCAGGGGTTCTCCTGCGAAGACGGACTCTGCGGCGGGGGCCGGGCGGCGTGCGGGAGCGCGGAAGCCGAGGTTGGTTGCACGGCCGGCGCCGTCGGCGTCCACGGCGTGTGCACGTGCATGGAAGGGACTCTGTGCGCCGCTGACGGAACGTGCGGGACGAAGTGCAACGTGCTGCGAAGCAACGAGACGATGCCTTCTTGTGTGGACAATACGATACTGGACGAACCCTGGGAGGGGCATTGCGTGTGCTCGAGGCTGTACACCTGCAGTACCACGGGCGCGTGTGAGTTGCGGTCTACGACGAGTGACACGTGGTCGGCGTACAGACAAGGCCTGTCGAATTTCTCTCCAGGTTGCCCGCAGACCGTTGCACCGACAGCGTCCAGTTGCGCAGACTGCGGGTACGTTTTTATTCCGGCAACCTCCGCCTGCACAGCATGCCTGCCCTCGGACAACTCCGAATACCTGTCCCCCGACACCTTCAAATACTACGAGCCCGCGGCGGAGTGGTGCCCGGGGCTGTGCCACGCTTCCGAAATCGCCACGAGGGCTGTCGTGTCCCCGCCTTTCGCGGAATCCACTGCTGCTTTCACCGGGCAGAGCCGTACGGCCTGGGTCAAGTGGGGCACTGATCGTTGGTATCAGCTATTCCGTCCAGCGGACCAAGGGTGCCTGTCTCGTGTTAATCTGCTCGTTGGCATTACTTGCGTCGGAGTCGAGTCGTCACCCGCGGAATTGAACGAGAATCCGAGGAAGCTCTGCGCAAGCTGCCCAAAGCTCAGGGCTGCCGTGCTGCTGAGAGAAAACGACTGCCAAGGCCAGATCTTGGCAGTCGGGCGCCTCAATGCTTGGGAGCAGCGGTTCGAGTCTGCCCGGTGGCTTCAGTTCCGATTCGATGGGGCTCCGGTTGTGAACGAAGGCGACGCCTACTGCCTCGAGCTGCAGTCCTACGGGTCTTGCTCCATTGTGAACTGGCTGATGGCACCCATCAGCGGCCAGGGGTCGATAGCAGAAGTCGACGGCGGGGATTACAGCACGGATGCTCCGAATCCGCGAAATACGGCCGGGGGGCCCAACGTCACAGCTGGGGGGTACGATGCCACCCACGGAGTGTGGGTCGCGAACAGCACGTTCAACCACGTCTTCGCCGCCGTAGTTAACCCGAATTACATCCCCGCGCCGCTGCACAGGACTGCTTGTTCCAGGGGGTATACATGCGACGAATCGGCCGCGTTGCGCAGCGGCTTGGTGAACCACGGGTTTCAGCCGTCCGTGGAGGCCTGCTTTGCATACGCCCTGCACCGGGGGGCACCGTACGTGAACTATCACGTGGGAACCCGGAACTGTACGACTCTCGCTGCGTGCCTCAAGATTGCCGTGCCTACCGGGTATTCAGGCGGGCTCGACGTCTCAGGGGAATACCTGGCTTGCGACGTGCCTGGATCGTGCCGCGTGCGGGGTGACTGCGAAGCTGTGAAGTACAACACAACGTGGACAACAGAATGTGAGGCCGGAGACGCGTCGAAGGGGCCGTGCAGGCTGTGCGGTATGGAACCGGGAGGGCTCGGGGACCCCACGAGGTGCTATGAGTGCAAAGAAGGGTTTGAAGTGGATGTGACGGATCCCGATGCGTGCACAGGGGTGTGTGTCGTTAACGGAACCGCGAGTTCGGGCGGCGCGTGCGTGCCGCGGTGCGACTGCGGAGGGGAGAACGCGTACGGTTGGTGCGGTTCGAACCCGGCGGGCGCAGTGTACTGCAGCGAAGGAGGCGTGCTCGATAGGGATACGGGCTTGTGTAATTGCGCAGCGTCCCTGTGGTGTGACGTGAGGGAAGGATCCGATCGTCGGTGTCTCGACGGCGCAGTGTACAGTCTCCCCACCGGATGGTGCAACCAAGACGTGTCGGAACAAAACACGTGTATCGACCCGAATGCTAGTCCTTCCTCAGGAACATGCGAGTGTTCAAGTGACTACAACTGCGATCAGGACGTTGGTACGTGCGCCGGCAGGTTCGTTCCCTGCGGTGAGTACGTGGGCGAGTACGGTTACTGCCGGATACCTGGATACCCCGGGGCGACGAAGTACTGCCAGTGCCCAACGGGGTTCATGTGTACGTACGACTCGACCCTGGGGGAGAACGCGTGCCTCATGTTCGACGGCTGCGGAGGGTGCGGCCAGCCGCCGTGCGACGAAGCGGACCTGTCCACCGTCAAGGAAGCCGCGCTGTTGGTGCGGCAGTTCCGGCCCGTCAAGCGCGGGGCTCAGGCGCTACGCGCCGGCGCGGCACGCTCTTTTCCGCGAGGCGGTGTCAGCAGTGCACCTGGGTCACGGCGTTCGTTGCTGCAGTCTGACGCATCGTCAGAAGCCGACGACGCGAAGACGTACCCGACGTACGAAGAAGTGTACAACGAGCCTACCACGAAGTTTTGCTACGGGCCCCTCCAAGTACTCCATTGGGATTTCGCGGGCACCGGGCTCTGCCAGTGCCGGAGCGACAACAAGTACCAGTGCTGCAATGCAACTTCCGACGGGATCATCGGCGACGCCAGCTGTTCCAGCTCAATGTACGGAAGGTGTATGAAGGAAATGACCGATGTTCGAGGAGGGTGCGGTGAGCCGCCTGACGCTACATATGGCTGCCGTGACAACGCTTCGGTAGTGCTGGAAGAAACGCTCGGGAGCCTGAAGGAGATGTGCAGGTGCAGACCTGGGTATGTTTGTAGTAGCCTGTACCGAGTGTGCGGCGAAGTCCCAAAGGGGCTTGATTTCGTGCAGCCGGCTGCTTGCGACGATCAAGATGCGGGTGGCGGTTGCATGATGAACGCGTTCGCGAACTTCATGAACATCTGCAGGTGCAAAACGACGGACAGCGAGACCTGGGCCTGCCAATCAACGGGGAGGTGCAGGCGCGAGGTGACCAGCGCGTGCAGCACCGCGAAGGAGGCCCAAAGCAACTACGGCGACTGCGTCTGCGACGCGGATTTGTACAACGGGTACTGGAACGGCACCGTCTGCGATACATGTTTATCCGGGTTTTTCGGCGACACTTGCGCATTAACGTGCAATACAACGGTGCTGTCTGAGGTTCGCAGCGACGTTGTGGTGCTACCCGAGTACCTGTTTGGATCGTTCACGCTGGACTGGACGTCGGCAGGATACTGCGAGTGTCCGACGTCGTACGGCGGGTATTCGTTGGGGTTCACGGGAGACCTTTGCAACGAGTGCAACCCCGCCAACGGTCGATTCGGGGACAATTGCTCAGCGAGTCTGCCGACGACGCCGATGATCTTCACAGAGGAGCTCGAACCGTACGAACCGTTCAGCCTCGGGCCATTCAAAGTGTCCAGTTACAGCGTGGCGACAGTGACGTTCACCGTTCCGGCTGGAAACACGATCGAGGCGCTGTCAACCGTGCTGTTCATCGTGACCCCCACGTTTCGAGACGTGCAGTCGTATTTTGATCTAGACGACGCGGAGGCGGCGTCCTCGGCGGGTTCAAGGCATCTGCTGCAGATGCGGACCGGGGGTGCCACCATTGCTCGGTTCGAAACCGAAGCGCCCTTCGTCGATGAGACGCTGAACGACCTCGTCGTCGACTGCACCGCGGAGCTGGCGTGGACGCCCGGCTGGACGTCGTCCGCCTGCAGTGTCTCGATCCCGCGATCCAGCGGGTATCTGTCGGTCCTCGTGGTGTCCAAACTTTCCGTCACGCTTACCATCGCGACCCGCCTCGCCACCGACTGCTGCAACGGCCACGGGTACTGCCAAGAGGAGGACAGCGAGTGCACCTGCGTGTCGGATCCGCAGCTGGGGTACTGGTCGACGTCGTCGCAGTGCGCGACGTGCTACAAAGGATACGACGGGAGGCAGTGCAACGTCTTCACCTCGGAGTTCGACAAGGGGATGACGGCGCCGGTGGGCGGGGCGATACCGGAAGTTGTCTTGGGCGCGCGCTCTTTCTACGCGGTCGACGTCACCGTCACGACGCCGTTCCGCATCTCCCTGCAGGGGGCCGGCGACTGCGACCTGGCGACGTCGATGCGCAACGCGTGCGGAGAGGGCTGGACGCTGCACAAGAACGAGTGCTACCGCCTGCACTCGGACTGCGCCGCGACGTACGACGACGCGAAGGAGGTTTGCGAAGAGCTGGGCGGGTCGCTGGCGCGGATGAAGAACGACGATGCGTTCTTGCACTTCGTCTCGTCCCTCATCAGCGAGCTCGAAACGTCCGACGAGTGCCCGCACGGTGACAAGGTGTGGACAGACATCGTACGGCAGAAAGAGTTCAATTGCGGAGCTTTATCCAGAGAAGCAGTCTGCACGCAAGCCTCCGCTTGCATTTGGAACACCAGTTTGGCATCGTGTGTGAATGATCCGGCTTCCAGCTGTTTCATCAACGAAGAGGCGCCTGGATTCGACCCGCCGTTTAACATCGTGTCCGAAGCACAGTGCAATGCAAAAGGCGAGTCGTTCACCTCCGGCGGCCAAACGCGGTCGAAAAACTGCTTTTGGAACCGGTTTGAGAAACTGCCGAGCCATACCATCCAAGGCACCGAGCACAACTTCGCTCCCGGACTCTGCGAGCCGCAGTACGGGTTCGAAAACGAGGGTTTCGACGTAGCAGCAGCGGAGCTTGCGTTGAGGCTGTTGGTAACAGCGCGAGTAACGCACGATGGCTGTATACCTGACGCGTACTTAGCTGGTGGCGATCTCTGCGGTGTTTCCCCGGACCAGACCACCAAGCAGTGGACGACTGGCCATCCGTGTTTGAAGAATTACGCGTACCAGCAATCCGAAGAATGCGGGGCGAACGCAACGTCGCGCTTCAAGTCAAACCTTTGCACGACGTCCTCCCTACCGAGCATGAGCTGCTTTAACGGACAAGATGCACACGCTTCGCATCCAGGATACCCCTGGTACCTATCTCCGCAGGCAGCCGAGGCTTGCTACTTGTGCGAGCCAACCGTCTTCAACGATCAAGAACGGCGGTTCAGCAGGGCAACCATGTGGGACCCGTCGGAATCGGACGACGTTAGAGGGTGCGTGGTAATCACGAGAGACGATGACACTGCGGATGAAGACGATGTGTACAACCTCGTGGCGTTCCCAGCATTCTGTTACGACGTATGGGAGGACGGTCAGACAATTTACGCGTCATTTGACGATGACGAGACAATCTCGTGGAAGCGTCAAAATGCACACATCTATACCGCCACTCCGCTGTGCACGAAACCCCGCCCGACGGCCGTAAGCGAGGTTGAAGACTCCGTCCTCCAGCCGATCTCCGACATCGAAGACCTCTTCACAGCGCCGGACTGTTACAATCCCCAGGTGTTCCCGGACACGTCCGACACGTGCGAAGGCGTCGTGCCCACGGGCGTTGACTACATCGCGATGCGCGTGGTGTGTCTCGAGAAGCGGTCGAGCTACAACCTCAGCATCGACTTCGTCCTCAAAGGACACTACTACCGCGGCAGCGACCCCCCTTGCGTTAACGACGATGCCGAGGGACACTGGATGGGGACGTTCTGCTCGGAGTGCATGCCCCGGTACAGCGGCGCGGACTGCCTGACCCACCACCCGTGCAGCGAAACGCCGGGCGAGTGCGGCGACCACGGCACCTGTTCTGCGAGCGGGTACTGCGCGTGCGAGGCGGAGTATTTCGGGATGTATTGCCAGGAGCACTGCGGGGCCTCGACGTGCCTGAACGGCGGCGTTTGCAACCCGGAGTACCAAACCTGCGACGCGAACTCGACGGGCGCGTCCAGTTGCGGGTCGTTCGCCGACTCGTCGCTGTGCACGTGTCCGACGGGGTTCTCGGGGCAGCGGTGCGAGAACTGCACGGAGGGGTACTGGGGGAGCGGCTGCTCCGCCGCGTGCGCCTGCAACGACCAGCCGTGCGAAGAGGCCTCCGGAGACTGCTTGTGCTACATGGACGCGTATCTCGGGTTTTTTGCCGGTGACTCGTGCTCGGTGTGCAGCGAGGGTTACTACGGCGGAGACTGCCTCACGTACTGCGATGCTGCAGCGTCTTGCTCGGGGCATGGCGCGTGTTCTTCAGCTGGGGAGTGCGCATGCGACGCCGACTACTACGGGTACAACTGCGCGGTGAAGTGTACGCTCGCTGCGTGTTCGAACCACGGGACGTGTGACGCGTCGACCGGCGCATGTGTGTGCCACACGTCGTACGGAAAAGGGTTTTGGGGCGGGAGTGCGACGTGTTCCGCGTGCACAACAGGGTACTACGGCACGAACTGCGGGCAAGACTGCCAGTGCGCGTTGAAAGGCACGTGCGATCCAGCGTCGGGCGCCTGCTCCTGTTACGACGACGACGTGCGTGGGCACTGGACAGGCGACACATGCACGAGCTGCCTGGATGGATACACGGGCGAGAATTGCGACGTGCTCGTCGTTTCTTCGCAAAACCTGCTGTCTCGATTCGCGAAGCTGAAAGTCAGAGCCGACGATCGATCGGAGAAAACGTACGACAACGCAAGGGGCGCGTCTGTTCTGTTCAACGTGTCGACGGACCCGACGTACACGTTTCTTATGGCGTGCGCGGGGGCCGACGTTGCGTTGTTTCAACGGAAAAAGCGCGACCCGAAGACCGTCGCGTGGGAATACGTTGGAACCTGCAACCTAGCCCGGGTGGTCGGCTTTGGAGAAGACATCGTCGGCGCCGTGATGCTGAAAGAAGCGGTGTACGTCGGGTTGCAAGGCGCATCGCAATCGGCCGTCGTTCCGATATCGCACGCAGACTTCACCCTCGGGGCAGCCGTCGGCGACCAGTGCCCGAATGTGACGACCGAGACCTCGATCACCCTCGAAGCGACGCTCCAAGCATTGGCCGCCGACGACGCCTACGACAGCATTTACGCCGCGTCTCTCTCGGACGGCGCACCGACGCTGTCGAGGCTGGCGCACACGGGCGCGGGCGGGGAACTGGAAGCGTCCATTTCGCTGCAGCTGTCGTCGCTCTCGTCCGTCACCGGACTGACCATGGTGTCCCGCAACACGTCGACGGACACGCAACTCGACGCGCCGTACCTGATGGTCCTCGGAACCGACGTGCAGGCGAAGCCGCAGGTGCTGAAGGTGTTCGTTCCAGCGCAGTATTCAACGGGCCCCTCGCTTTCTGAGCCCTCCGTCGAGCGCACGCTCCGCCCGGTGTACCAGTTTCAGCCCGGCTTCTGCAAGGTGCTTGCGTGCGAGCTGTTCTACCACGCGACAGAGCTGCGAGGGTGGTTGCACATAGCCGTGCAGACGTACAACAAACAAACGGCAACCCGCTCGGCGTCCATCGGCAGGCTGAGCCTCGAGCGGCTTAAAGACTCCACCGCTTCGTCGTACGTCTCCCTGCCTGAGACCTGGACCGACGACGAGCAAGACATCGGCTTCCTCGTCCTCGACGCGGACTTCACCCTCCTCCCGTCGCAGATCCGAAAGCCCTCTGCCTTCACGTACTCTGCAACCGCGCAGGCAGCCGGGGTCGAGACGCCGTCTCCTGGTGCGAGTTGGACGACCGATGCTCCCCCCACGGCCGCTCCCGTTCAAAGCACGGCCTACCGAGCGTGCCTCGGGAAGCTGTGCGGGGACAGGTGTTTGGCGTGCGAGCCGGGCAGCAAGGTCTGCGTGGAAACCCGGGAGGACAAGTATTGCTCTTCGTCCGGCGTGTGCCTCCCGAGGGCGCCGGCGATTTGCCTGAATTCGCGGCCCTCGTACTTGTACGTCGGCTTGCGCACGAAGTCGCCGTCGACGATCTACAAGATCCTCGTCAGCGAGCTCGACAACACCTTGTCGCTGCAGACGCCGACCCTCCAGCTCAACTACGAGAACATCGAGAGTAACTACCACGTGGCCGTCTCAGCCGCGGTGGACCAGCAGCTGCGGGTTTTATACGTGCCTTGCAAGCTGTCACGGTTCCAGGTCTCCGTGATGAATTTGTACGACATCGACAGTGTGAGCCCGTCGGTGGTCGACGGAACAGGGGGGACGCTGGTCACCGTCATGGGGGATGGCTTCCCTATAGGGCTCAACAGGAGCGACAAGTCGTTGACGGTCGCGTGCAAGTGGGGCGAAAACGTAAACTTGGGGACGGTGCTCAGCCCCGCGGCCACTGTAATCGACGCGCAAACAGTCGTCTGCAGGGCGCCGAAGGTGGCGCGGTTCGATAGCTGCGACGACGTATCGCTGGAGGTGTCCGTTGAAAACACCGCACGGTTCTCCAGCAACGGCGTTTCGGTCCGCCACATAGCGACGGCGATTATTGAAGAAGTATGTTCCCCCAGTTTGAAAGGGGGGAGTGGGGGAGAGAGCGAGTGAGAGAGCACATCAAAACTAGTCAAAAAATGAAGGTGTCACGTTTTTCCTTCAGGCTCGTTAGCAGACCTAGGCCTGCACGTCATCGCTATTGCGCTGACCGTTTTTGAGAGAGGGAGAGATCCCGGGTTCGAACAGCTCCTATAGAGAATACCTGTAGCATGCCGCGCGGTTTCCCCGGGATGTCCAGACTAGGTATTTTGCAAGCCCATCTAGTGTACTTGACCTGTATCCCTTTCCAGTAGTTCGAGATCGGGCTGTGCTGCGTCTTGTTTGCGACGGCCTGACAGCGATCTTATCGTATTCGGAACACGGACGAAGGAGTCAACCCAAGTCAAACTCACAAGCCGCACTGAAAGGGAGCCGTCGAACCCGCATCGCCAGCGTCCAGGCAAAGTTGACTGTACAGCAGCGGAGACAGAATACACTGAGTCGCGTGTTACCGGCCACCCTTAAAGATACCAGGCACCCACTGCCCCCCCGGGTGGCACTTGCCTGTTTTGGAAGCACTTGCCAGGGTCCAGGAAGTAAGTCTCACACGTTGGGGCTCCCCCACTTTCTGTGCCAGATTCGCGGAGTTCTCTCTCAATGCAGCTCTAGCATGCCCGCCAGTCGACTTTCTTAGCAAATCGTATGAGTCAGAGTCGTCATACCTTGATTCTGTCTTGACATGTAATTCGTGTGACAGTTTTGTGTGGGTCGTGCAACCCCGGCGAGCGGCCCTGTCGTGTTCTCGTTGGGCTGCTGAATTCCACGTCAACGAACACAGTTGCTGCAGACCAGCGGAATTCTCGACTCGCAGGTGCCGATAACGGTGGTCGGCGCTGGTTTCCTGAACACACCGTACCTCACGTGCAAGATCAACAACGAGCTCACGAGCGCCACTTTCGTGACGTCGTCGCGCGTCCTCTGCTTGCACCCGGTCACAACCGTTCCGGCGGTCACTACCGTCGAGGTGACCCTTGACGGCTCGAAGTTCACCGACTCGCGTGCGTCGTACGCTATTATTGGCCCGCCCTACCAGCTGAACTGGACGTTTTCAGCTGACGCGACGCTCGCGCGTTCTACGGTGTACACGTTTCCCTCCGACGAGGTGAATCTCCTCCAGACCCTCGAAGCGTCTCTTCTGGACTCAGCGGGCACGCCCGTCGACACCTACGACGCGCCGCTCACCGAAGCCAACGTGACAGTCCACTGCGTGGGCCCTGAGCCGGCGAGGACGCTGCCGTGTGTCTCCGGGAAATGCGGCGTTCTGCGTGGAGCCCACGTCGTGCCCATTTCGGAAGGGAAGGTGTCGTTCGCGGGCCTGTACCTCGAGCACCCCGGAACCGGCGTGTACACTGTGTACCTCGACGTCACTTGGCCCGGGTGCTCGCCGCCGGACTCGACTACGGCGCCGGAGGAGGCGTGCGTGGCCAGGTTCTCCGCGGCGCCGGGGGCGGCCGCTAGGCCGATTGCGACGGTGTCGCTGTCGTTCACCGTCACCGCGCGGGCGTCGAAGCTCGAGTTCCTCCGCACGCCGCCGCTGTACACGACGAACAAGGCGGTCCTCCCCGTCCAGCCCGTGCTGGTGTTCCGAGACGTCAGCGACAACATCGCCACCACCCACACAGGGAAGGTGTACGTCACCATAACCCCCGACGACGGGCAGGTGGGACTAACCGGCTCGTCAGGCGACCGAAACACGGTCGAGTACATCGACGGCGTCGTCACGTTCAAGAAACTGCGGGTGACCAACGGCGTGGAAGGGAAAAAGTACGTTATCCACGTGACCCCCGAGATCTCCGGAAGCATCGCCCCCGCAGCTTCTGAGCCGTTGTACATCGCCGGGTGCTCCGCGTCCAACGACGCGGTGAGCGGGATCTCGCCGGACAACGGGTTGCTCGGCGCGCAGCTGGTGACCGTGAAGGGCTGGGGCTTCCTCGCGGCCGAGGCGGAGCACATGCGGTGTCGGTTCGGGGGCGACACGCCGCAGCCGGCGACGTTCGTCGACACGTGCACGATCCTCTGCCCGCTGATGCCCAAAAAAGCGCCCGACTCGCAGCGGCTGGCCGTCACCCTCGACGCCACAGGCGTGTGGGTAGACGGCGGGTTCAACTACTCGTACACGGACGTGATCGATGCGATGACGTACGAGGTCGTCGGCGGCAAGCTGCAATACGCATCCGCGCAGAAGGTGCGCCTGAACGACCTGACCCTCACACTCAGGGACCGAGCGGGGAACTGGCTGCGCAACTGGGACACGGAAGAGAGGAGGGTATACTTGAAAACGCGCCTCGCGGTGGCGAAGGGAGCGGTGGAGGCCGTGTCCACTGCGGGGAAGATCGATTTCACGGGGGTGACCGTCGCTGCGCCGAAGGAAGGGAGCTACACGGTGCTCTTGACTACGGACCCCGCCGCCGCGACGCCGGACAGCTTGCTTCCTGATGGAGGCGACGGGATCGGCGACGCGGTCGCGACCGAAACTGAAGTGGCCGCCGACGGCGGCGCTACTGTCACCCTCGGCTCCGACGACGCCGTCCTCGCGTTCGCGCGTGTAGCCGGGGTGTCCGTGGCCGGAGGGTACTTCACCCCGCGCAGCTTGCAGTTCGCCGACGAGAGCCTGCCGGCAGGTGTCACCGCCAACGTCCTGCACGACTACTTCGCGGTGCCGTCGGACCCCGCATCCGCCGCAGCGGACGCGTGCGCGGCGCTCTGCGAGAAGGTGTCCGCGGCACCGTGCCTGGGGTTCGTCGTCGAAGGCGGGGCACAGCACCTCTGTTACCTCCTCGCGTCGCTGACGGCCGCGTCTCGCACTCCGGCGGGCGAAGAGGTCGCTGTGTACGTGCGGAGGACGGTGCTGGACACGTACATCGGCCTCTTCGATGCGGTTGCCGGGGAAGACGACCTGCTGCAGGCTCGGCTGAACCCGTGCTCACCGCGGACGTGCGGTGCGCCTGACCGAGAGCGAGGGTTGGTCACGTGCAGGTACAGCCTCGCTGCCGACGGGCGTGGGTCGCCTGCACAGCAGGCGACTCAAACGTCGAGCTTTTCCCCCTCGCGCACGCTCACGAGTTTGTTCGCCAACGAAACCGCCGAAGGAATCGCCACGTTGACCCTCGCGGACGCCGAGGCTGCGTCGAACTTCTCCGCCGAAGTGATCGCGGCCGCGTACGAGGCGTGGGCGAAGACGCCGAACTCGGAGGTCGAAGGCTGCGTCTCGTCGGCGGTGCAGGCTTGCCCGGCCATGGCGCCGGCGAGGCCGCATCCGGAGTACTCGTTTTCGGTCGCGTTCGTCGTGACGGTCACGGAGGGGACGCCCCACCACATGGCGTTCGTCGAAGGCACCAGCGGGCTGCCGCCGTACAGTGGGTTCACCACGAACCGCGCCGCGATGGACATCCAACCGGGCGTGTTGATCGTCGACATCGTCGGCAACGAAGTCAACTCATTCGACGGGGCTCCGTCGGTGATCGTCGACGTGAAGCCGTACTGCGTGCGGGATCCCGCGAGGCAAACACTCGACGACTTCAGACACCCGGAGGGCGCAGCGAAACCGGAGCACGCGGGTTGCCTCGTTTTCTTGACCGACGACGACCTAGCCGGCGGAGTCACTGCGTATGGGTCAACGTATGGCCCATCCTGCCATGGTACCGCGCCGGCGAACGGCGAAGCAGAGTTTGAGAAGACGTGCGAGAGGGTGAGGGGGAGTGACGCGTGGGTGTCCAATGGGAGGGCGCTGTTCACGGAGTTGCACTTCAGAGGGTGTGCGTCAGACGCGGGGTTGGCGTGCGCGAGGGACGTGCGGTACAAGATGCACTTCACCCTCGTCGGGGCCGGGGTGAGCGTGCCGACGCTGGTGTCGGACTCGCTGTACACGGCAAACTGCCCGCAGTCCAGCGCGCCGCTGTCGTCGATCATCCCTGCCTGGGCCAAGATCGTCACCGGCGCGACTGTCGTCTTGAAAGGCTGGGACTTCCAGCCGACGCGCAGCCTCGCCGTCACCCTCGGCGGAATCCGGCTGGTATCCGAGGTCGTCGACACTTGCACGGCTTTCGTCGTCATCCCCGCGGCGGCCTCCACCCACCGGCGCGCCGAAGCACTCAGTGAAGACCACCGCTCTTCAAAGCATGAAAAGTCCCGACACAACCGGACACAAAGCAAGCCCGGTCACGCGAGCTTCAGCAGAATCTGGACGCTCCTCGACGAAGATTGGGGCTCAGACGACATCGACATCGACATCGACCCGCAAGACACGCAGCGTCGGGGGGGAAGGCGAAGTGCGGAAGACACGCAGCGTCGGGGGGGAAGGCGAAGTGCGGAAGCGATGGCGCTGTTTGAGCAACCGGCGTCGTCGACGCTGGCCGTCGTGGACGAGGACAATCCGGACTTCGAATCGGAGGCGCTGGCTTTCCAGATCAAAAGCTCGCTCCCGGAGAGGGTCGGGTTGGCGACGGAGTACGCGATGAACGGTTCGATCGCGTCGCACAGGGTCGCTTGCTCAGGCGACGACACGTCCACCTCGGCATACCCCCGGATATGCTTCCGCACGTCTCGCGCGGTCGCGATCGGCGAGCTGCCCATCGTGCTGAAGGACGGAGCCGGCGGCGATCTGTACGCCGTCGGCACCCACGGGGACAATGGCGAAAACTACGGGTTCTTCGAAGACGTGGTGGACCCGGCCGACCCGGCGGGAGCGAAGGTGTGGGGGCGTGAGTACCCAGGGTCGATGGACCAGGCGAGGGACGTGTTCGTGGCGGTTGAAGTCTACCCGCCCGACGTGCTCTCGCCGCCGTTAAAGATCAACGCCCGTGGCAGCGTGTGCAACATGACAGAGTCCGGCGGCGAGGGTTTCACGACCGACGGGTTGCTCTCCATCGTCGACGCGATGCTTTTCCTGCCGACGCACGGCGAGTACACGTTCAAGTTTATCCCCACCGGCACCAACGCGAAGGGAGAAGACCTCGCGGAAGGAGGCGTCCGCATCGTTATTTACAAAGGCAGCGCCGTTGAATTCGCGTTCAGCAACCTCGAAGAGCTGATCTTGGAAACCGATGGCGTCTCGGCCATGTCGCCGGCGCCGAAGCTGAACCTGCTCGACGTTGCCGGCAACACGCTGTTCAACGCCGACCTGCCGTCCGCCGACCGCGGGCTCGAAGTCATCGCCATCGTCACCGTCGAACGGATTCTGACGGCTCCCCCTGCGTCTTGGACGGGCTGGGCCGCCGACGACGAGGTTCCTGTCGCGACCGACGTGCACATCAGCCGGGTCATGTCGTACCTGCGCTGGCGGGCGAAGGTCGACAAAAACGGGGACTTCCACCCGCTGGGCGTCCCGCTCTCCGCGGAGCCGCTGTATTCCTTCAACAAGTACGAGCTCGGCGGCGAGACGTACGACGAGGCCGTCCGGGCCGTGAAGGTGGCCCTGACGGGCGAGGTGGCCACACTGCAGATGTGGCACCGCGGTCCGTATTTGTCGAAGACCAGCGCACCGGTGTCCATCGGCGTTGAGTTCAAGGACTTCAAAGTGCAAGGCCTGTGGCACGGGCTGGTGTACAACGTGTCGTACGGTTTCAGCTCGACGTCGTACCACAGCTTGGGGCAGCTTTCGCACGGAATGACCGCGGCCGGTTGCTCGGAAGGCCAGTTCGCCGTCAACTTCAGCTCGTCGTGCCAGCCGTGTCCCGCCGGCGCCACGTGCGACAGAACGCAGTGGCTCCGCGCGCAGGCGGGGTACTGGCGGCACGGGCAGAGCGACGTGCAGTTCTACGAGTGCAAGGCGAGCAGCTGCAAAGGGGGATACTGGGCGGGGGACCGGTCGTGCGAGAAGGGCTCGAAAGGCCCGCTGTGCTCGGTGTGCGACGACGGGTACGGCAAGAGCGGCGACGTGTGCCAGTCCTGCCCGAGCCGCGCTTTGAACATCTTCACCGTGTCCATCGTGGCCCTCGGCGTTGTGGTATGCTGCAGACTAGTTATTGTAGTTGTACGGGCAGTGTGTGAGGTTGCTCAAAGTAACATCAAGGCAGCCCTTACAAAGACCAGCCACAGTCAACGCCGCGTGGGTGCGGGCTTTTGATATTAATCATCATATGTGGTTTCAAACCCCCGAAACCTGGAAGCGCCCAGAGGGTGTCGGTGGTACAAAGGTGCAGTTGCCCGCATCCAACCGGTAATCAGCTCGCATCGGGAAGGTGAAGGTACCCACGGCTGCAAGGTGTCCTGCTGCCCCCGTAGTACGTAAGGCAGGAGTGTAGCGACCGGATACTCCCCGGAGAGATGGTTCCTGCACTCATTAGCTCGTCTCTCTCTCTCCCTTTTCTAGCATGGAATCAGTTGCGGTCCTGGCAGTATGCAACAACGACAAGGAGTGCGAAAACTCGCAGCCGCTCGGAGGAGGAAGACGAAGAAGAAGGAGAAGAAGAAGTTCGCTCAGGGTGCAAGAGAGCGTACGGGCGCCGACAGCTGAGCTGCCGGCAAGAAAAAAGCTTGAGTCGAAGACTTGAGTCGAAAGCTTGACTCGAAAACCTGAGGTGGGAGGGTGAGGACCTGAAGAGAGACAAGAGGTACTGGGCGACAAGCCCTGAGTTTGAAGTACCACTTGCTTCAGAAGCAAGGTTGGAAGGGGACGATTCGGAAACTTAAGGATTCGGAATTGGAAAATAACACCTCTTCCTTGTTCTCCACCGACGAAGACCTCCCTCTCTCTCCAGTATTTTGTTTCCCCTCCAGGATTTCCGGTTGTCACATGCCTTCACAGGACAGGAGTCGTGTTGACGGGCCGAAACTGTTTGCTTCTCAAGCAGCCCACACCCCTGCTAGTTAACCGGCTGTGTTGGACTGCTCTGGTTTTGATGTACGATTCCCACGATAAAACAGAGAGAACTTTTTTCCAACCAGGCACATCTTCGTGTGGGCTGGCGCAGTACCTCTTTCAGGCCACCTGTACGTTTCCGCCACCGCGCTGGCAGAGAATGATGAATACGAGTTAGTCAGCGTTCACTACCCCCGTCCGTCCGTGCGCACCCTATTCACAAACCCACTCTTCATGACAGCTCGTTATCTACATCATGGTCAAGACGAATCTGACAAATGGGGCAAAAGGCAAGTCGATGCTGTCGATCGTGATCAAGCTTCTCATGAACTACTTGCAGACAGCGTCGCTAATGCGGTCCTTTCTGGTGTGTGCTTTTCCGTTTTTCTTCTTTTGCGAAAGAATGCAGGCACGAGGGTCCCGATACTATTTGCACTAACCAAGATATTTTCCAGCCACGATTGCCCCTCTCTGACGAGGAGCCATCAAAAGACTGCTTGGAACGCGGGATCTGGACGTGTGGCTAAAAGTTGCCGTTCACAGAATCTATTCGGCCCGCAAACCGGGGGGGATTTGACCTGTTGCAACAGTGGCTTTTGATTTTATGAGTAGATGTAAGCGGAAACTCTGCACTTTTTCGGAGCGCCAGGAGCCAAGCCAGCCGAGTGAACAGTGCTAAAGTGATTTTGCTCGCATTCAACGAGCGCGGCCTGACCCTTGCACTCCGCCACAGCTGAAAGTTCGCGGGGTCGTGAACGACATGCTGGACGTGCAGGAGAAGGCGTCGGGGCCGAGCACGCAGTTCATCAGCTTTTCGTGCCTCGCGGACATCAACCAGTACGGCGTCTTCGCCATGTGGATGGCTCTGCCCGCCGTGCTGTTCGCGATCCCGGGCTTGATCGCCGGCTTTCTGTACGCGTCCCGAAAGCAGCACTCCGTCGGGTTGATGAGCCGTCTCGTCCACACCCGGGACAGGAGATACTCGCTGGGGGTCACCGCGGAGACGGAGGAGGAGAAGATAGCCGTGCTGCACGCGGTGAACGACGGGAAGCCGGTCCCGAAGTCGAAGGCCGCAAACGGCGATAAGGACGCGTCGGGTCGAGTCCTCACTGGTTCGGACGCCAACTCTCAGGCTAAGAGTCGCGTGTCCAGCATATCGGATGAGCTGGTTTGCGACCCCACCACCGCGAACGACATCATCGGCGAGGACCAGCCCATCGCGGCGGTGCTGCAGAGCGCTGCGAAGGCAGACGTCAAAGCGAACGAGCTCGACGCGGTCCGCCAGCTCTACCTCGACGAAGCCGTCCGGCTCCGCGCGGACGGGCACTTGTCGAAGGAGACCGCGCGCGGCATCGCGCAGCTGCTGCGGGCGGGCGGCGCCGGCGGCTGCGCCTCGGCTCGCCAGCTGCTGAAGACGGCGGCCGAGGCCGAGAAGGAGGCGGTGCTGGCGGCGCTGGAGACGGCTTGGGTCGAGAAGCTGAGCAAAACGCGCGGAAAGGCATACTGGAGGCACCGGATCACCGGCGAGTCGAAGTGGACGAAGCCGGACGAAGTCACGGAGGCCGAAGCGAAGGCCGACGCGTGGCGAGCGGCGGCCCTCGAGAGGGAGGAAGCCCACGAGGCCGTGCTGCTGCGCGCCCGGCAAATGGACGATGGCTACACTCTGATAGTCGACCGGGCGGACCCCTCGGCCGCTGCTGCTACGACGCTGCCTCCCGCCGAAGCCAAGGCGATGCTCGCTTCCATTGCCGCTCGGCGCCGCTGGGAGCGCATCCGGCGTCTCGTTGAGCAAGCCGTGGAGGAACGCAGGCAGAAACGAGTTGCCAACGTATGCTTTCAGTGCTCTCAGAATCATCCACATGAACCCAAACCTGAAACGGTAACCCAGTTTCACTGGAGTGCCCCAATTACCTGAAAGCCCCCCCCCCCCCCCCCCCCCCCCCCCCCCCCCCCCCCCCCCCCCC